>SNQJ01S0158519.1:27635-40561 GCA_010110895.2 Picea sitchensis
TTCGAGATTCTCTCTATGTCCTTCTACGATATCTCCTAGAGTGTTATTCCTCCGAAATGTGTGGATCACTTCCACGCATCCCCTCTAGATCCAACAGACTGGATTTTAAATCACTCTTCACAGCTTAGCGAAGATCTTTGTTTGCTCTTGGAAAACCTCCTAGAGTTTCAACTCCTAGATCTCCCAATATTATGCCACCTATCTCCTCCCGACGATGGAAAAATTCACTGTCTTCGAGACTTTGGCAAGTCCTCGACCTTCTTGCACACTTAGTGAAATTTCTTCTCGTGACTTCGACTATTCTTGAGATTCTTTTTCACTCCTTGCAGAGTTCTACACAATTTCCCCTGGGAATTTGCTCGGCTTGAAAAACTCCAAGGTTCCAAGTTCCTCTGCGTCGTTCAGTGGACTTTCTCATGCCCTCCTTGAAACTTAAATCCCTTTCCCCTGAGCTTGTAAGATGAACTTACAGTCTCCTTGGTGCACTCCTTGCGCTCAGCTAAGCCTTTCGATGGCTTCTCCCTTAGCCTTCATGGAAGTCTTAAGGCATCTCCTTTCCTTTGTCAATGCACTCTTGCAAAGCCTTCCTTCCTCAGAGTATTCAACAACCCTTGGATTCTCTTAAGGATTCCAACACTTCATAATGTGTTTCTCGAGTACACCCTCATACTTTCTCTATTCCCTCTTGGAAAAGTGTTACAGCTTGTTCAGTAAGTTTGCATTGTTCTTCCTCCTAAACAGTATTTATTTTCAAGGTACCCAACCACCTTAAAATTTCCTCCTGAGTCTGTGAATTATCCCAGTGTGCCCTCCTGGTAGCTTCTCTTCTGACTCGACTGAGTTCAAATACGCACTCCTTGCATAGGCTCACAGAGTCTCAAATCTCTGTCGCAAAATCCTTGTACTTAGCCTTGAGAGCCAGACTTAATCCAACACACTCACATATAGAAAGTTATTCCTCTATCCATGCAGGCGATTTCTAACATACATTTACATCTCAAATGCATATGAATGACATTCATAATAAAACATCCATTACACAGAAATTGATAAACAAGAAAAAATGTTCCTTTCTATTAATGGTGGAATGCCCATTACAAAATATGAGTCTGGAATACCACTGAGTCTCGACTGTCAATTCTTCTATGCATCTATCTCTTACACTCAATGCCTACTCTACTGGCAACAATACAAGAGTTTATACAAGAGAGGCTCGATGATCTTCCATCCAAAATAATCTATTGGTGTATAATCACCATTCAAACGCCTGTCTAATAGGAAGATTACAATGATGGAAATATGATCCGAATTAGATACAGATCCCTCCTACCATCAACCACTTAATGGCAACCTTATCTCCATCTTGTGCGAAGGCACAATTTGGCTCTTCCAACCTGTCAGCAATAATTCCCTTGATCACGCTTGATATTTTTGAAGGAAAAATGAGAGGGCAGTGCCTCTCCCTTCCTTGAATGCCCACCAATCATGCTAATCAGATGGTGCATTTTGAGGTAGAGCGATGCCCCTGCATCACATAGGGTATTTCATCCCATGGTTTTCTAATTTTTGTTAATGAACTAAGCTTGCAATCTAATCTGGGTAGTTGGATTAGGGTTTTTTGGATGTCACGAGATCATGAGGATTCCTTGCCTTCAATGAGGATTTCTTCATCACTAACTTGGAGGAAACAAGGATATTATATGTACAACCAAGATAACTTTCCCCCTCCTAAAGGAACATGCATATTTTATAGGCACGGATGGAAAAGTGTTGTAACATATACCAAGTATTTGAATCCATATTGGAAGAAAATTTATATATAAGGAAATTGTTTTCCTTAGTAGGGGACTTGGATCATAGTCCCATCATAATGGAAATATATTCCCTCCTTTGCAAAACCTCCATCCCCTTCAAAATCAACTGATATTATATGGAAGGTAACTCTTTTTGGGATATGATTCAAAAGTGTTGGATACCATTTTATTACTTCCTCCCAAGAATTCCCTTCTCTACAATTTCATTGAAACATTAAAAGAGTAAAGTCAGCTGGTATCTCTTGGTATAAAGAGAAACAAAAGAGGGATGATAGAATGATAGAGAACTTGGATATGAATATAAATTTTTTTACTAGGGTGAGGGATAGGGATTTTTATCAAATTTGTAAAAGAATGAAATAATATCCTTGGAGGAAAATAGGAGGAAGATTCTTCTAGACAAGGGAAAGGAATGGAGGATGAAAATTCAACTTCAATCGGGAGATGAAAATACAAAGTTATTGCACCAATATGAAAGCAACTATAAGTCAATAAATATTGTTTGGGGAATTGATAGGATGAACGGGACTAGAGCCACCTCTTTCTCTGACCTCTCTAAACAAGAAATATACCACTTTCACCTTCTCTTGAAGGGATATTTAAGAGAAAACATAGATATTATTCTAAATTTCACCAATCATTTCCCTCTTTTCATTGATCAATAGGAAATAATGCATCTCATGGTTGAAATCACCAAAGGGGAACTACTTATCATCCTACATAGTTCTTAGATGACTTTGGGGGGGGGGGTCAATCAATAATAGATCAATATAATGCTTTTAACCATAAAATGAAAGTGTTATATCAATATAGATTTATCATCCAATAGTTGCAGAGTAAATAAACAATGAACAAATGAGAAATCATACACATACATAGTACACCAATGTTTTTATGTGGAAACCCAAAGCAGGAGAAAACCACAGAATGATTTTTCTTATATCTCTTTAAGAATTACATTCATTGGAAGCACCAACTTCCTTTGTTTTCCAGCTGCAACTGGAAGGAGGCTCCAACCCTCTAGTTTCTCAGGCTATAGCCTCAGGGAAACTCTAAATCCCCAATTTTTTGGCTACAACCAGAAGGAGGCTACAAACCCGTATGTTCTCCGGCTACAACCAGAAGGTGTCTACAACCACCTATCCTTGCCCTATCCAACCGCCCTAAAATATAAATGCCAAATGTAGAGAAGCTGTCAGTGTCACTGAATCAACCACTACCACTGTCAACCTATCACTGTCAACCTGTACCAATAACCTGTAAAACCTATACCAATCAACCTACACCAAACAACCTGTACCTTAAACAAGTGCATCAACCATGCACCAACTTCTACCTCAACCTGTAACATGAACAAGTGCATCAACCATGCACCAAACCTGTACAAATAACCTAGAACAACAACATGTCCAAACAACCTATCACAACAACTTGTCTCATAAATATTATCAACCAAATCGTATCTACTCACCAATATCAATAACCAAGACAATTCTCAAAGATGTGCATCAACCAAGCATAACACAACAACTCATAATCATCATCAACATCAATATGTTCTTCTAATAATATACCACTACAAGTATGCTACATCATCCATAAACCATGTGTCAAAAATACTACTAACAAGTGCCTCCAACCATGTACGAAGAATGTACCAATCATGTATCAACAACTCATCAACTATGACTCA
Source organism: Picea sitchensis (assembly GCA_010110895.2). Classification (NCBI taxonomy): domain Eukaryota; kingdom Viridiplantae; phylum Streptophyta; class Pinopsida; order Pinales; family Pinaceae; genus Picea; species Picea sitchensis. The sequence goes on from SNQJ01S0158519.1 coordinate 31,143, forward strand.
TCAAGATGTACTAACATCATCAACTATAAACCTCGTGCATGTGCCAACTCATCAACTACTTGTCTCAACCATGTACCGAGTATGTACCTCAACCAAAATCCCTCATCAATTTCATCATCCAAATCTGATTTGTAACTTTGTAATAGACCTAGTGTATATGATCACGTACCTACAAATATTCCTTAAATTTAACAACAAGAGACTATCATTTTCGTCAAACTTTACTTTAGTCTCACATGACTAGTTTTGGATTTGTCAACAACCCTAACTTGAAATAATCATAACTATGAACCTGTAATGAATAAAGATCTGAAAATAGTACACAATGTTCTTCAGTGTGTTTTATGTAATTCCTCCAGGTCTCACTACTTGGAACCTCTCATAAAAGGAGTTATAGCAAAAATGGCATACCTTGTTGAATTCTATCTTATTCTAGAGAGTGAACTTGTAGAGCATACCCGCACGGAATATTTTTTGTATGGATATGAAAATTGTACCTAGAATACTACAAAATCTACTCTAACCAACACATTTTTTCTTACTGAATTTGTATCTGTTATGAATAATTCATGATGTTTTTCCCCAAAACACTTGTTTTAGATTCGTTCCAGGACTAGCGACAAACCCTATTTTTCATAGAGTGTAACTCCAAAAATAAGATGACCCACAAGTTGAAACTTGTACCACATCTACTTGGATATGTTTCCTTAACGTCCTCCCAATTTCAAGGTCTGAATCATTCTATAAAAAATGTTATTGTTAAAATGGTGAGATGACCTGTAAATAACATACCTTAGAAAGCATCATCAAAAGAACTTATCCTCCCTTGAATTTTGGCCTTTTTTACTTCATCTTCCCTCTAAAATTTGGCTTAGATATCCTTTGGTTACCTCATTCAATTGTAGATATTCAATATGCTCAAGTGTAATTAAAATGAGAGAGCCTTGCGTCTCATTTATACTTTCATGTAGCTTCCTCAAGGGGTTACCTTTTAACCATCTTAACCCACTTTCCTTATTTTAGGGTTAACCAACTTATAACCACTTGTCTAGTTAGTAATTTATCCATTAACTTTATTATTTAAAAATTTATTTTTTATCCTCTTTGACTTATAGTACACTCATCACTTTACTTTACCTCAAGGGGTTACCTTCTAACCATTTTAAACCACTTTTCTTATTTTAGGGCTAACCCACTTCTAACCACTTGTCAACTTAGTAATTTCTCCATTAACTTTATTATTTAAATAATTTATTTTTTATTCAATTTCACTTATAGTTCACTCATCACTTCACTTTATTATTTACCTTCTAAAATCTCTTAAACCACTTTGACTACTTTGACCTTTTGGGGCTGCTCGATGACTCATGAGGGTTCTCTAACTTCACATGCCCATAACTCTCTAACCGTGAGGAGTTATGTGAAGTTCCACATACTAATGGAAATGACATGACATGTACTATCCATATTGAATATTCTTGATTGCAAATATATCAAAACTCATACCATTATCCATCAAACAAACTTGGGTCCATTACCCAAACCTTTCTCCAACTTCACATGGCCATAACTATCTAACCGTGAGGAGTTATGTGACATTCCACATACCACTAGAAATGGAATGACATGTACTACCCATATACAATAGTCTTACCTTCAAATATATTAAAACTCATACCATTATACATCAAACAAACCTGGGTCCATTAACCAAACCTTTGTGCTACTAGAATTCGCTACCGGACTTTCTCCAAGGGTTGACATAAATATACAATATCACTCTCCAATGGTTGACATCAATGAAAACCAACAATCTATACCAATTTTCCATCAACCTAAGCCAACTGTCTGACAATCTCCCCCTTTGGCATTGATGGAAACACCAACATTGATGGAAACACTTAGTCATGATAAAATTCATGTTTATACTCTTCATCAATGTTTGTATATCTCCCCCTTTGACATCAATGGAAAAGGGTATCTTCCTTTTGGGATACTCCCCCTGACTGAACTCTCCTTGGGCTACTCCCCCTATCTACATGACTTTGTGCTCTATCTCCAAGAATTTTTATCCTGCATCCGATAAATATCTCCCCCTTTGTCATCAATGGAAACAGTATCTTTCCATCCGGGGATGCTCCCCCTAACTGAACTGTCCTTGGGGATACTCCCCCTGACTAAACTCTTCCTAAACCTGATCCCCCAACCTGAATTGTCCTCTTTATGGTGCTTCCTCATGTAAATATAAGACATATAAGCATTCAAAAACATTCATTTTGGAGTATAAATTACTCTAAGTCTCTGGCGAAAATACTCAAAGGCTTCCCTTGGAAGCAGTTTTGTAAATATGTCTTCCACTTGTTATTTTGTGCCCACATATTCAACTTTGATTTTCTTATCTACAACTTGTTCCCATAGAAAGTGATACTCTATTGGCATGTGATTATTCTTGGAGTTCATCATCGGGTTCTTTGAGATATTGATGGCGCTTGTATTATCACAATATATTGGAATGGGCTCATCATATTCAACATGTATATATAAGTAGAATGTTGTTCCACTAGTGCTTCATCAGTTATCAATGCAACCTACCCATTTTGCATCTTTGTATGAAATAAGTGATAGATCTTTTCCTTTTGGATACCATAATCCAAACTCTTATGTTCCTTTGATATATCTGAAAATCCTCTTTACTGCTAAGACATGTGATTCCTTTGGTGATGCTTGAAATCATGACACCTTTCCAACTGCTTGCATTACATCTAGTCTATATGTTGTCACATATAGTAAACTATCAATCATTTACCTATATTTCCTTTGTTCTATAGACTTTGAATCATCTTTTCTCAACTTGCAACTGGTTTGCATAGGAGTGGTAACTGGGTTACAATATTCCATTCCGAACCTCTTTAGCATTTCTCTAATATACTTAGCTTGAGAAATAAAAATTCATTGGKTTCTTTGACATATCTGAAGACCCAGAAAGAAGGATAGTTCTCCAAGTAATGACATTTCAAATTCATTMTGCATATCCTTTGCAAATTTTTGACTTAACCTGTCATTAGTACTTCCAAAAACAATATCATCAACATAAATTTCAATTGATAAAATACTACCTTGAGTTACCTTGATGTAGAGGTTGTTGTCTGCGCTTCCTTTCCATAGTTCATAGGGATTTTTTCCATTGTTGTTTCTGAGTATTACTCTATTTTGAATGTGAATTGTTGTATGCACTGCATGTGTCCAAAAAATATATGTCAATTTGGAATCCATTAACATTGTTCGATCCATTTCCTGTCTAATTATCATCCATTATGATAATGTTCCTTTATCTCTAAACCACTCTTTTAAACAATCTATGAATCCATGTTCTTGTCCATATTGTCTAATACTCTACTTGTGCAACTGTCCATAATGATGACCCATTTATCAACATACTATCATGAAGTCTTGATTAATCCATAAAATTGTACTTCTGCTAATTGATTGCTCTGGATCTGTCTTCTCAAACTCTCCAAGCTACTCGAAGTATGGTTCTTTGGTCTATCATAGCTATTACATAGACTCCCCCTGTCTAATATTCATATTATCTAGGAGTCTCTAAGTCGGATGACTCAGAACAATCATTGCTTTGATGTGTATTCATCATCATCTTCATTAGTAGATTCATCATCTCTCTGAGCTATGATTTCTTTCTTTATTTCTGTGGATTCATCTTTCACTACCATGCCTAAAATTACAATCTCTTGAACTTGTTCCTTATTTACATATGCTTCTTCTCTTTCAGTTATTTTCCAAACCTTTCTATACCTGACATCTTTCTTTTTCTCTGTAGAATTTTCTTCATCTCATTTTATTTCCAATATTGCGATCTCTGGCACCTGGTCTTTGTTTACATGTTCTTCATGTTTTATTATCTATACTTTCTTATATCTGATATTAGTGTTCTCTTTCATGGAAGTATTGATGATGCTTCTACAATCACTAACTATGTGTTCATAGTTATGACATTTTTAACATTCAATGTTACATGGGGCCACATATACACTTCTTTCTTAAACATTTCTTTTATAATCCCTTCAATCTGCAACCTTATGTCCAAAATTAGTCCAATAAAAACAATGACCATAAAATGAATTTGCATACCTGAAAGGGAATGATCTTCTTTGTGGTGTAGTCCTTCTGAATTTCTTCCTTGACTGATCATGATCATGACTGAAAATTATTTTTGGATTGAACATGAATGGTATTCTTGAAGATGTATCTTCAATAGTTTTCTTAGATTCTGGTTGACCATGATTCCTTCCTTTGAGTACTTTTGCATAACTCTTTCTATTTTCTTCATTCTTCTTTTCCAGCAACCTTGAGTGCTTCTCTTCATTCTCTATAACTTATGTGGATATTTCTGTCTCTTCAACGTTCTTGTTGAGCTTGACAATTTTACTTCTCAATGTGACAACTTCTTCTTCAAGATTCTCAACCTCTTCTTCTTTCTTTAATATCTGATACTTCATGACTTCTTTTGTTCTCTTCACCTCTTGAAGCTGAATTTTTAATGTGATTATTTATTCTTCAAGTACTTTCTCTTCTTCACCAAAATATGACTCAAGCTGGTTTAGATCGTTATTTCTTTCCTTAAGATGATCTGTCAATATCTTCTCTCTCATTTATGCTTCTTCCTTCTATGCTGCTATGTTGGCTTCCAAACACTTCTTTCGATATTCAAGATTTTCTTCGATCTTTCTAGCTTCTTCTAGCTGAGTTCTTAAGTTCTCAATGACCTATTGGGGTTCTTAAAAAATGTGAACACTTTCCTTTTGTTTCATCAATTATTTCTTGAGTGACTTGTTTTCTTCTCTTAGTTCATCTAAAACACTAATCAATTATGCCTCATAATTGTCTTCCTTTTCCAAAAAAAAATCAGTCTCATTTCCTTCATGGCATTCTATTTCAAGATGTTTGTGTTTTTCACAATTAAAGAAAAACAACATACCTATATCAATTATGTAATATTCATCTTTTGAATCTGTTTGACATGGTGAACATACTTCTTCTTGATATGTACCTGCATATTCTTTGACATTTTATGAATCTGCGATGGATGAATAATATATGTCATGTAACTTATCCCAAAGTTCTTTGACTGATGAAAATTTACCAACCTTTTCTCTTACCGAATTAGGTAATCCTTCCTAGATGAACTTTGTTTCTATTTTTTTTATTCTTCTTCAATTCCTTCTTGGCTGTAGTCTTTTCCCTTTTTGAACTATCATATACTGTAATCACTGATAGCCAAATATAATACCCCTGTGCCTTTAAAAATAATTTCATCCTTCCACTCCATAACTCATACTTTAAACCATTTTGACCATTAAACAATGGTACTCCATTCTCAGAATAATCCATGATCTCCTTCCATTGGTTAAACTGTTTCATGAAGGAATTGGCTCTGAAACCATTTTTTGGATATTAAGAACCAAATATCAATATAGCATAGAAAAACCTCAGAATAAGTATTGAACGCCTTGAAAAAGAGAGAATTTCAAATAATAAGCCTCTTCAAGGGGGAAACCTCCTTTTACCCCACATAAATGTTCAAGTACAAAATGATTCCAAATGAAAATGTCTCCTTGGATATAGGAGACTAGGAGGTATAATGATCCGGATTATTTTCGGCACGAAATGAGATCGAAGATATAATAAAGAAATGCACAGAGATATCATAGATATTAAATAATGTAATAGAAATATATCATATATGCAACCATAAACACAGAGATACAGTAATACACGATTTCTATTAAAGAAATAAATGTACAGAGACTGTAAAAATACAGAGTGAAAGACTCGCTAAAATGGTGGCAGCTTATCTTTGAGAAGAGATGTGACGGCTACTCGCATTAGCAAGAAGATGAGTACAATGAGGCTCTGAAGGCCTTTTTACAATAAACAGGAATTCCAAAAACCCTAGACATCCAAAAAACTAACCCTAGGATATGAAGCGCCAAAATTCATGTGGGCCCCGTTTGGGTAAGTTAGTACATCAACTTTCCGGGGTCCTAACTTTTGCATACAATCTTCGTTTTAGGCGTATGATAGCTCGTTGGAAAGGTATCGTAGAGGAGATTAATTTTGGGGGATCACTTATGATTTGGATATCATTGAGAACTTAGATCTCGAAAAACCTTCATTTAGGCCCTCAAAATGGCCCCGAAAGTTAAAACCTGCTAAAAATAGTAAATTGCCAAAATTGCCAGAAAACTATTTTGAGCCAGTCAGAAAAGGTGGGTGGCCACCGATATCCACCTGTATCAATCCTCCCTCCTTAGGAATAAATGGTCTCCATTGCGTTGAGTTTCCGAGGGAGAGGAAAAAGCGTTTGTTGGATCTGCATCTTGGTGAGCTGCTTGTATTGTTGGAGATGTTGCTCAGTTTGTGGAAGTATGTCAAGAACCTAATTAGGCTGAGGTTGTTCAACAAGTCGAGATACATGAGAGGACGATGTGTAGAAGGAATCTTTGTGCTTTACTGCATCCTTTTCGACCTGCTTCTACTGGATAGAAGGTGCTTGGGGCGAGTCTGTAGTGGTTGCAGTGTCTTCTGTTCTCCTTTTGAATAGATTGTGAAGAAGCTACAATTTTCAGTATGAGACACTACCTTGTGGAACTTTTTAGGTGGAACAATAGTCGGAACTACCTCTGGTATTCTGTAGAGATGACCCCCCAAAGTAACAATGACACTACAGGGTCGAGACTCATAAACAACATGGTGCTTCCACATATATGGTTGGCCCAAGAGAACATCATAGACATCCAGTGGGGAAACATCACATAATACCTCGTCCTTGAAGGGATGGATTCCATATGACAATCGACATTGTTGGCTGACACAGAGATCTCGTCCTTGGTGAAGCCACCCAATGTTGTATGGCTGCAGGTGTGGTGTTGTCGACAATCCCAACTATTTGACGACCTCTGTTGAGATGAGGTTCTTCTAGCTTTCTCTATCAACAATAAAATGTAGCGAGGTCCCCTTCACCCACATATGTGAATGAAAAAGGCGCTATGCCTCTTCGAGATCTGTTGGTTTTTCTGGTTGAATTGTTGCGGTTGTGACAATAGAAGTGGGGTCTGCATCAATGATCTGTCCTTTACCAGTATTTTCAGAATCACATTCTGAATCAAGGTTCGGCTCCTTGTCTTTGATCTCGGCCACCAATTACTATTTTGAGAGAAATTTATCGGTGTTGTGCTAGGGGATTTTGTGGAAATCGCACCATTTTTCGGTGTCCTTCTTTGTCTTCCCATGACCCTTCTTTTCCTGTGTCTTGGACTGGTTTTCGGGAGACTGTTTGTTAGGGTTGTCTTTGTCATACTTTGGTTGTTGCAGATTTACAGATCCAAAATCACATTTTTTATGGTGCTTAAATTTCTTCTCGATTTTAACAGCATATCGATAAGCAACACTGAGTGATGAGATGTCCAGAAAATCCATTTTAGTCTGGATGTATCTGTGTAGAGCCCCACGGTATTTTAGAACCAAATGTCACTCAGAGTCTTTGATACCCAGCTTGGTGCACAAGGTATGGAAGGTATTGGTGAACTCTAAAACTTCTTGGCCCCTCTCTTGCTGGACTGTGGTCCATATCATGTACTGGTCCTCATAGTTTCCAACAGGGTAATACTGTTCCTTTACCACATCCACAAAAAAATCCCAAGTGGGATTGACCCCATATATTTCAGACTCCTCTGTGGAACTCTGCTCCCAATAAGTTTCCCACGAATGTTTGACATGGGGGAGAGCTTTAAGGAGTGTGAAGGTGATCTTTTCTTTGTCGGGAAATTTGTGAACAGAGAAATAACCTTATAGCAGATTTAACCATTTGTCTAGGGCTTCTGCATCTATCTGTCCTTCAAATACAAGAATATCAAAATTAACTTGTACCTTGAAAGGTGAGGTGCCTCCAAAGTGGTCGCTTGATGAATATGCACATGTTTCTATCAACATGCGTTGAAGGATGTGGGAAAAATTCTCCATCATTTCATCCCTTTGTCACGTGAGAGCTTTCTCAAGCAATAGACTGATATGATCGTCTGCTCCGTCATTTTTCTTTTCTTCCGCCATTGAGGGCTTATTGGGTGTGCGAGAGCGATTGTCCTCAAGAGAGAAAAGCTCGAGAAACAACTTTCTATACTCGGACCTCGTCGAGGACATGCACTGAAAAAAATGATCAAGAACAGCCTGCTCTGATACCACTGATCCGGATTATTTTCATTATGAAATGAGATCGAAGATATAATAAAGAAATGCATAGAGATATCGCAGATATTCAATAATATAACAGAAATATATCAGAGATGCAACCATGAACATAGAGATACAATAATACACGATTTATATTAATGAAAGAAATGTATAGAGACTGCAAAAATACAGAGTGAAAGACTCGTTAGAATGGTGGCAACCTATCTCTGAGAAGAGATGTGATGGCTACTCGCATTCACAAGAAGATGAGTACAATGAGGCTCTGAAGGCCTTTTTACAATAAAAAGGAATACCAAAAACCATAGACATCCAAAAACCTAACCCTAGGGGATGAAGCGCCAAAATTCATGTGGGCCCCGTTTGGGTAAGTTAGTACATCAACTTCTCGGGGTCGTAACTTTTGCATACGATCTTCGTTTTAGGCGTATGATAGCTCGTTGGAAAGGTATCATCATGGAGATTCATTTTGGGGGATAAATTATGATTTATATATGATGGAGAACCTCTATATCTAAAAACCTTCATTTAGGCCCTCAAAATGGCCCCGAAAGTTAAAACCTGCTAAAAATAGTAAATTGCCAAAATTGCCAAAAACCTATTTTGAGCCAATCGAAAAAGGTGGGTGGCCATCGATATCCACCTAGATCATATAATTACAACTAATGGAACAAATCCTACATAAATAAAAGAACATTACTAATGTAATATGCCCCAATTAAGGTGTAATGAGCCAATATTAGGGCTTAACATGCCCCTCCCCTTGAGACAAGTGTTGTCCGCAACGCTTGAGTAACTCCAGATGCTTCTGTATAAAAGAATCATTTTCCCAAGTGGAATATTCAGCCGGTAGTTTCCTCCATTTAATGAGATACTCTGAAATGGATCTATTCCTCAGCTGATGAATTCTTGTGTCAGTGATGGCTTTAGGATCCAATATGATTTTTCCTTCCTTGTCAAGTTCTGGTAAGATAATTTGAACTAGGATCTTGTCGCCTATAACCTTCTTTAATTATGAAACATGGAAAATTGGGTGTACTCGTGAAGATGCAGGCAACTCCAATTTGTATTCCATAGTACCAATCTTTTTCAACACCTTATAAGGGCCATAGTACTTTGGTGATAATTTATTATCCTTCTTGGCTTGCTTGAGGGAC
>SNQJ01S0158520.1:22000-36641 GCA_010110895.2 Picea sitchensis
AATTGATCGAACAAGTCATCGATCCTGGGTAAGGGGTACTTGTTCTTTATGGTTACCTTATTGAGTTGTCTATAATCTATACAAAGTCGGAGGGTACCGTCTTTCTTTTTCACAAATAGGACTGGTGCTCCCTATGGAGACACGTTGGGCCAGATATAGCCTCTGTCCATCATTTATTTCAGTTGTAATTTAAGTTCAACTAGTTCAGGTGTGCTCATCCTGTAGGGTGTCCTAGACACTGGCACTGCTCCTGGTGCAAGTTCTATTGAGAAGTCGATGTCCCTTCTCGGAGGTAAACCCGGTACCTCTTCCAGAAATACATCTTTGTATTCTCTCAGTGTGGGGTGGTCTTCGAGGCTTGGTTTGTCACTTTCAATTGTTTTCAACATCTGTATTGCATATAGTGGACATCCTTTTCTGCAATACTTTCTCATTTGAAGAGCTGATATTTATCTCACCGAGACAGGTTTTTGGATTCCTTGAAGGGTTATTTTTCTTCCTTCTTCACTTACACATTCCAAGGTTTTATGGTAATAGTCCAGTTTGGCTTTGTGGGTGGATAGCCATTCCATACCAATCAACAGATCATATGATCCCAGGGGTAATATGTTAAGGGTTGCTTGGGTGGGGAATTCACCCATAATGAATTGGCAGGTTGGTATGACCTCCGCTACTCTTTTGGTGCCAGTGGCTAACTGTACCAACCATGGGTTGGCATTTTTATGTGGATGTAGTTTACATTTATCAACAACCTTAGGGGCTATATAACTCAAATTTGAACCAGGATCAATCAGAATAGACACTAGATGGTTGGTGACCATACCTTCGATTTCCACCACTGAATCTTGGTGGTCATCTTGGTTATTATCCAAGGTTGCATAAATTTGTGGTACACTCATGGTCACGTTATTGACGGTGGTAGCTTCTTTAACATTGTAAATTCTTCGGTTGTTCTGTTGTTGGTGTGGGCAGTCCCTAAGTAGATGTTTGTTGGTCACTATAATTGCTCAATTAAATTAAACAATCAAGTGCTACATAAATTGTCAACCCAGGGAAGTCTGTTATTTCAAAGGTAACCATGCACTATATATGCTCAATTCCAAAAGCAACCTAGAGTTGTAGTAAAGGAAACTATATTAATCACACTTGCCTTGAATAAACTAAAGTTCTGACTTGAATTACAGGAAAGCAACCTACCTATTGCAGAGCTTAAAGAGATGATTAATCTAAAGAATCCTGGATTACATTAAAATAACAACTGCAACAGGAAAGAACAACTATTCTGTAACCAGAGAACATGACCCTATTCCCAAGCAGGAACTCCAGCACCTTGTTTCTGATTAACACACTTTCATGAAAACATTAATGCATAGAAAGCTAACTCTATCTAACAAAGAACATGACCCTTAATCCCTTCCAGTAAGCAGGGACCTTTAGTACCAGTCTCTGATTAGCACACTCATGGAAATAATTGAAAGTTGATTACTTCTAACAGAGAACAGAACCCTTAATCCCTTCCATTAAGCAGGAACCTTTAGTTCTAATCTCTGATTGGTACACTTAGGGAAAATAATTGAAAGCTGATTACTTCTAACAGAAAACAAAACCCTTAATTCCTTCCATTAAGTAGGAACCTTTAGTGCTAGTCTCTGATTGGCACACTCAGGGAAAATAATTGAAAGCTGATTACTTCTAACAGAGAACCAAACCCTTAATCCCTTCCATTAAGCAGGAATCTTTAGTTCTAATCTCTTATTGGTACACTCAGGGAAAATAATTGAAAGCTAATTACTTCTAACAGAAAACAGAACCCTTAATTCCTTCAATTAAGCAGGAACCTTTAGTTCTAGTCTTTGATAAAAAAACCTCATAAATTCATCACACAAGATTGCTAATTAAAATGATTATGAACTTCGTGAAAACAATGTAACATTCAATAAAACAAATTTCTTAACAAGATAGAGTTCAGTAGTGTTTTAGCAAAGCAGAATTCATTAATAGTAGTGTTTCAGCAAGACAAAAGTTAATCAAGGCATAAACAGAAATTACACTAACACACTATAACACTAACGGGTGAATCTTGTGAAGAAGGTGGGCCCTCCCTTCTCACAATATTCCCCTAAGACGAAAAGGCTAGAGAAGGATGCTCAAAACAGTCTTCTATTCATCTATCAATGTATCATATTACAATCTGAAAATGAAGTACGTCCCTCTCTCTGAAGCTTTCTTAATACATAAACTAGAGTTCCTCTCGAATGGTGATTCCCTCTTATTTAAAGAGGGAATCCCTTGGATACAATTGATCAAAATTACATATGTATATCTCATTCCTATTCTTAGTCAGATTGACTTTCTAAACCAGAATAGGATGTCCTAGTCTCCTGCAACAGAATGCTATTACAAGTGCTGAATAAGGTGTTGCTGTTACGGCTGGAGTAACAGTTCTTCTTGTTGCTGCTGTTGCATGTTATTTCGGCATCGCAAATCGCGAGCTATTTCAACCACGAGATTTGCGCTTTGACTGTTCAGCCCCTCTCAGGTAGCAGCGATGGTTGATGCTTGGCTTACGGTGCGGCAGTTGTAGTCAATCTGTGTGAGTTGCTGTTGACCACGAACTGTAACGACTTCCTTTGCGTTTCAACATCGTTGACCGTAGACTGTGTAACAGCTTCTGTGTTTCAGCATCGTCGACCATAGACTGTGCAACGACTTCTATGTTTCAACATCGTCGACCATTAACTGTGCAACAGCTTCTGTGTTTCAACATTGTCGACCATGGATTGTGTAATAGCTTCTGTGTTTCAGCATCGTCGACCATGGACTGTGTAATAGATTCTGTGTTTCAACATCATCGACCATAGACTCTATAACAACTTCTGTGTTTCAGCATCGTCGACCATAGACTGTGCAACAGCTTCTGTGTTTCAGCATCGTCAACCATGTATTGTGTAACAACTTCTGTGTTTCAGCATCGTCGACCATAGACTGTGTAATAGCTTCTGTGTTTCAGCATCGTCGACCATGGATTGTGTAACAACTTCTGTGAATCGCTGTTTCAACAACAGGCCTCAAATGCTAATCTGCAGTTGAACTGTTTCAACACTTATACATTTCTAATCAATGGTTAAGTACGAGAGTGATGTGAAATTATATGCAAAACAGATTAAACGTATAATAAAGAGAAGAGACATTATATACCTTTGGAAAGATAAGATAAAGTGATAATATGGGTTTAAATGTGAGTGATCAAGAGTGTAATAGTGGAAAAAATTATGGGCAAAAAGGTACATTGTGTGGTCCTAACATCCCCCCCAACTCAAGGTGTTGCATGTCCTCAGGCAAATTCACTCTGAATCAGAGTCTGAATATCGACTTTGAGCATGTAAGTTACTCAAGTAGTAGCTGTGGGAGGTACTGTCCGTTGGCGCTCTAAACCCTTGGACCCATTGTAACCTTTGCCACATTTCTTTTTCTGTCTTCTTAGGCAGCTTATAATGAATTTGATATCTTTCTATTGGCAACTAGAGGATAGGAAAATAAAACCGGTACCCTATCCAGCTTTCAACACATTGCTGAACACACTGGATGTAGTTGGGTACCCTGGAGATTGCTACCTCAAGGTTAGTGGGGCTAAAAGGATTGTATTCCTGTCTTTTCTTAGTGGATTGCTACCAAAACAAGTTATTTGCCTGGAGGGAAACAATCTCTATGGATTTGATGGAGTGATGACAATCCTAAAGCACTATTGATTGTAGCTGCTGAACGTGTTCAATAACCCCTGGTTCTTTTAGGAACTCATAATATTGTGTGACAAAGGTGGCTGCATTTTGTGGTTCTGGTCTTATCCAGAGAAGGTGATTATCTTCATTGTGCTTGGCAGCCAAGAAGTCATCTTGCCACAAAATCTGATTGTGGAGAAAGGAGGTGAACGCCCGAATATGGATGTCCCAAACAAGAGGATTAAGGTTCAACTGCCTGTTCTCGGGAATGGCCTTGTTATGAAAATACGCCTCACAGAGGAGGTGCTGATCCCGAGTAGATGATTTTGTAAAAGTTTTGATAAAATCTGCTGGGTGTAGTATTGCATGGGGTTTGCCCTCTACAATTGATTTGATCTGAAACCAGGTAAGTCGCCCCATAAGGAACAAGGAGTAGTTGGAAGATGGTTTTCTTGTGTCCAATAGCTTTTGTGCCAAATCAAATACCAGGGCCAATCTGCCTTTCAACTCTTTGTTCTATTTCTTAAGGGCACGAGCTTCCTGTCGTGTCTGCTCTAACGCTTCCCAATTTGAGTAGGTATGATTTATCTAAATTTGTCTGTGCTCTTGCAGGATTTTGGCCTGTGTTGCAGCATACTCTTTCTTCCATTTTTGTATTACTGCCTACTCATCCCATGGCTGAGTCTGTGTTTCAACATTGCAAGTAGTGGGGTGAGGTAAGGTTTGAGTAGATTGTTCCATGAAAGTGTGGAGATTGATCTGGCTGGGAGGTGTAAATTCCTCCATAGGCATTGTCTGTACAACTGTGTTGACAAAAAAAGGGGCTTCATTTGTTGCAATGCAGGGTTCAGTCTTAATCTTGGGGGGTCTTGCTGGTTCTTGTGTTTCAGCTATAGCTAGTTCTTGTGTAACAGCTATAGCTGGTTCTTGTGTAATAGCAGGTTCTTCCTTTTTTACTACAAAAGTTGAAGGAGTAGGGGAAGCTCCTGACACGGGGACTTGAATTACCTTATAGTCTGCTTGATAGTAAATATCTCCACATTGGCAACACATATATTCTTTACACAGGCTCTTTGTAGTCCCCTCTAACATGGTTGTTGTGCGGGTTAGGGTGTATAAATTTAGTTCCTTTTCGTATGCTTCCTTTTCCCTGGATAGTTCTTGCTTGTATGCTTCCAGTTCAGACTTTAAAAACTCATTTTCTTCTAAGATAGAGGCCATTGTTGGTTGTGGTTGAGAGGTGACTGGTTCTTGTGTAGCAGTCACAGTCGCACTGGCTAGGTTTTGTGGAGCAGCTACAGGATTGGCAGCTGCTTCTTGTGTTTCAACTTATTGATGTAAGGAGAGTAGTGTTGCAACACCCTGTACCTCTGATTCCTGTATCTCAATGTCAATATCAGCAGCTCGTTCTTGTGTTTCAGCCGTAGCTGGTTCTTGTGTGGCAGCTATGGCTGGTTCTTGTGTTTCAGCCACTGAATGAGTAGCTGGTTCTTGTGTTTCAGCTACGGAATGGGTAGCTGGTTCTTGTGTTTTAGCTACTTTATTTGAGACAGATGATGTCACAACACCCTAGGCATATGGTTCTTGTGTTTCAGTGCCCGTGGGTGGAATAGGCAAAGATCCCGGGGTTTGGGAGGTTGAAGGTGTATGGGGTATTAGTCGGATGGGTTGGGGGTCTAGGGTAGTGGCAATAATAACTGGTCTTGTTGAGGCCCATGTTCGTTTTCTTTGTAAGAAGGGTGGAAAGAAGGGAATCTTTCGTTTGCATGGGGATTTTTCCTCAACAATGGGGCAGGGGGAATTGTCCGGCTCAGAGTCATCACTCAGAATATGAAGGGTGGGAGTGGATGATTCTGGTAAGGTATGAGGCAGGCTTGGTATGGTAGGGGGATTGATTGGACTGATTGGTTTTGTGGGCGGGCTATTGGGTACTTCTGGGGAGTCTGGGGGGTTTGCGGTTGCTGCTCCTGGAGGTTTTCAGGAATTTCAGCAACTCTTTGGGGGTTTATAGGTGGGTTGTTTAGTGGAGGGTTTTGTTGGGAAAAACCCCTTTGGATGAGCAGTTGGACAAGGCGGTGATGGGTGAGTGAAAGGGTGGGATCTTTAGCCTTCCTGCAGTAATGCGCCATATTTTTTAGACAACCCAACAAATAATAAGGTATATTCACCCGTCTATTATGCCGTAAATGAGATAACAGAAGAAAGTCGTGCTGATAAACTACCTGGTATCGGCCTTTGCAGGTTAGGTAATGTTTGATGAATCTTGCAACTTCTGGCCATGGGGGTGGCAACAAGCTGAGTTGAACACCCCTGCCTTTAAATTCAATTCGTTCTTCTGGCAAGAAGAAGTTTTGCTGGGCATTTCGAATGATATGTTTATGGTTGAACATGCGAATGCCGTCGGTAGGGAGGCCTGAGACCTGTGCTATATCTTCTTCTGTTACTGAAATTTGGACCCCTTGGACAATAGAATGGTCTTCTTGAAGGTTTTGAGTGAACTGAAAAACCTGTTGTTCATTATACCCCTGGAGTCTCTGAAAGTAACTGAGCCATCCTGCCTGCTGAAAGATTTGATAAGCTACTGGATAATTTTCTAACAACGTTGTCGTGGCGGGCTCGTTCCGTATGACAGAGCCTCCCATAGCTACCAGCTCGGTAGGATACAGTGTCAAAGAGTTTGAGTAACAACTTCTGCACAGAGTGAGTTTTCCGAGTGACGTTATGCAAAATGGAAGTTAAATGTGCGAAAGGGTGGTGAAATAGGGATGGCGGTGATGAGTTCGTGCGAAATGATGGTATAGAAGGTTTGATGTGTCCTCCCCTCCCGTCAAGTGAGGCTAATAATGATTGCACTCGAGTGGTCATAATGATTTAGAATCTTCCCCTTAACTATAGCTTAACCGTATTACATAAAATTTACATACCTCGCCTTACCTTTTGATTTGTTCTGCAAACAAAATATCATGCATGTCCACGGTAGTTCTGCAGTGGTCGTGGCAGAGACTTTTGATCTATTAGATGAATTGTATCAAGGATTTGCTGACTGGAAGGACGAACTATAGTATGAGAGCTTAAAAGCTTGCTGACAGGTGATGTTGAAGAGTTGGTGTTTCAGCAACATAGGTGAAACAATTGTTGGACGGTGTTGTTTTGGTGATGAGAAAATGTGAAGAACTGCTGAGCAATGGTGTTTCAGCAACAAGAAAAACGAGGAGAAACAATTGCTAGACGGTGTTGTTTTGTCGCTGAAGGAAATGAAGAGTTGCCGGACTGTAGTGTTTTGGAAATAGGGAGAAGGCGAAAATGTGTTGTGAATGGTGTTTCAGCAATGGGGAAAATGGTGAAAAGTTGCTGCCAATGGTGTTTCAGCAACAAAAAATAAAAGGTGAAACAATTGCTGGACGGTGTTGTTTCGTCTATGGGAAAAATGGGGGAAAGTGGTAAAAGGTTGTTGAACAGTGATGGGGGGAAATAGGTGTGGGGTTGGTGGTAGCAGTGTTTCAGCAACAGAGGAAAGTCAAGAGTGGTGAACAGTGGTGTTTCAGTAATGAAGAAAAGGGAATGAATTGCTGACAGTGGTGTTTCAGCAACAGAGGAAAGTCAAAAGTGGTGAACAATGGTGTTTCAGCAACAGAGGAAAGTCAAAAGTGGTGAACAATGGTGTTTCAGTAATGAAGAAAGTGGAATGAATTGCTGACAGTGGTGTTTCAGCAACAGAGGAAAGTCAAAAGTGGTGAACAGTGGTGTTTCAATAATGAAAGTCAAAAGTGCTGAACAATGGTGTTTCAGCATCAGGGGAAAGTCAAATGCGTTGAACAATGTTGTTTCAGTATCGGAGGAAAGTCAAAAGTGTTGAATAGTGGTGTTTCAACATCAGGAAAGCTTGTCTCTTTTGAAGTAGGATCGTCCTTTCCTAGTGGCTTGTGCTTTGATCGGGAATCTGCAAAAATTGATTGTAACATGGTATTTCTTGACAGGGATTATTAGTAAATAAAATCTAATCTAATACTAAAGAAATTAACTTAAAAGAATTAATTGCATTGAGGGGTAGAAACCCCCTCTAAGAAGAGGTAATGGGCATCTGCCATGCATGTGGCCTTAAAATCTTCTTTGGAAATAGGGCGCTGGTACAGATGGAGCCAATGACCATTTACAAGTAACGGAGTTTTGGAGTCATCGATTGTGAGGAGCCTTACTGTTCCATTGGGGAAAACAGTGTCTACTTCGTAAAGTCCAAGCCATCTTGTATGCAGTTTCCCTTGAAATTCTTTGAACCGAGAGTCATATAGTAGGGCCCAATTCTTTGAACCGGCAACGACGCCAAAATGTTGGTCACTATAATTGCTCAATTAAATTAAACAATCAAGTGCTACATAAATTGTCAACCCAGGGAAGTCTGTTATTTCAAAGGTAACCATGCACTATATATGCTCAATTCCAAAAGCAACCTAGAGTTGTAGTAAAGAAAGCTATATTAATCACACTTTCCTTGAATAAACTGAAGTTCTGACTTGAATTACAGGAAAGCAACCGACCTATTGCAGAGCTTAAAGAGATGATTAATCTAAAGAATCCTGGATTACATTAAAATAACAACTGCAATAGGAAAGAACAACTATTCTGTAACCAGAGAACATGACCCTATTCCCAAGCAGGAACTCCAACACCTTGTTTCTGATTAACACACTTTCATGAAAACATTAATGCATAGAAAGCTAACTCTATCTAACAGAGAACATGACCCTTAATCCCTTCCAGTAAGCAGGGACCTTTAGTACCAGTCTCTGATTAGCACACTCATGGAAATAATTGAAAGCTAATTGCTTCTAACAGAGAACAGAACCCTTAATCCCTTCCATTAAGCAAGAACCTTTAGTTCTAATCTCTGATTGGTACACTTAGGGAAAATAATTGAAAGATGATTACTTCTAATAGAAAAAAGAACCCTTAATTCATTCCATTAAGCAGGAACCTTTAGTTCTAGTCTCTGATTGGCACACTCAAGGAAAATAATTGAAAGATGATTACTTCTAATAGAGAACCGAACCCTTAATCCCTTCCATTAAGCAGGAATATTTAGTTCTAATCTCTGATTGGTACACTCAGGGAAAATAATTGAAAGCTGATTACTTCTATCAGAAAACAAAACCCTTAATTCCTTCCATTAAGCAGGAACCTTTAGTTCTAGTCTCTGATCAGCAAACCTCATAAATTCATCACACAATATTGCTAATTAAAATGATTATGAACTTCGTGAAAACAATGTAACATTCAATAAAACAAAGTTCTTAACAAGACAAAGTTCAGTAGTGTTTCAGCAAAGAAGAATTCATTAACAATAGTGTTTCAACAAGACAAAAGTTAATCAAGGCATAAATAGAAATTACACTAACACACTATAACACTAACGGGTGAATCTTGTGAAGAAGGTGGGCCCTCCCTTCTCACAAGATTCCCCTGAGATGAAAAGGCTAGAGAAGGATGCTCAAAACAATCTTCTATTCATCTATCAATGTGTCATATTACAATCTGAAAATGAAGTACGTACCTCTCTCTGAAGCTTTCTTAATACATAAACTGGAGATCCTCTCGAATGGTGATTCCCTCTTATTTAAAGAGGGAATCCCTTCGATACAATTGATCAAAATTACAGATGTATATATTAGTCCTATTCTTAGTCAGATCGACTTTCTAAACCGGAATAGGATGTCCTAGTCTCCCACAACAGAATGCTATTACAAGTGCTAAATAAGGTGTTGTTGTTACGGTTGGAGTAACAGTTCTTCTTGTTGCTACTGTTGCATGCTGTTTCGACATCGAAAATCGCGGGTTGTTTCAACCACGAGATTTGCGCTCTGACTGTTCAGCCCCTCTCAGGTAGCAACGATGGTTGATGCTTGGCTTACGGTGTGGCTGTTGTAGTCAATCTGTGTGAATTGTTGTTGACCACAAACTGTAACGACTTCCTTTGTGTTTCATCATCGTTGACCGTAGACTGTGTAATAGCTTCTGTGTTTCAGCATCGTCGACCATAGACTATGCAACGACTTCTGTGTTTCAGCATCGTCGACCATTGACTGTGCAACAGCTTCTGTGTTTCAGCATCGTCGACCATGGATTGTGTAACAACTTCTGTGTTTCAGCATCGTCGACCATGGACTGTGTAATAGCTTCTGTGTTTCAGCATCGTCGACCATAGACTATGTAACAGCTTCTGTGTTTCAACATCATCGACCATATACTGTGCAACAACTTCTGTGTTTTAGCATCGTCGACCATGGATTGTGTAACATCTTCTGTGTTTCAACATTGTCGACCATGGAATGTGTAACAACTTCTGTGTTTCAGCATTGTCGACCATGGATTGTGTAACAGCTTCTGTGAATTTATGTTTCAGCAGCAGGCTTCAAATGCTAATCTGCAGTTGAACTATTTTAGCACTTATACATTTCTAATCAATGGTTAAGTACGAGAGTGATGTGAAATTATATGCAAAACAGATTAAACGTATAGTAAAGAGAAGAGACATTATATACCTTTGGAAAGATAAGATAAAGTGATAATATGGGTTTAAATGTGAGTGATCAAGAGTGTAATAGTGGAAAAAATTATGGGCAAAAAGGTACATTGTGTGGTCCTAACAATGTTCTTCTCCACAACCCCAACATTTCAAAGGTTCTCTCTTTGGGTTATCAGTCTTTACTGGGGCAGATCCAGAAAGTTTATTTTCACCCAAGGAGGGAAAGTTCTACTGGTGTACACTTTGGGCTGGGAAGCTCATCCTTGAGTTCTTTTTATAGTCCTTAAATCTTGGATATTTAAACCCCCTTTTCTAGAATCTTGAACTATTCTTTTGCTTCCAGCCTTCACGAGGTCCTGTCTGATGCCCAAGTTGTTTATAACAATATCTTGCCTTTCGAATAGTATCTTCTAGGGTATTTGGTTCGTCAAATTCAATCCTGTTCTGGTAGTCCTTAGGTAGTCCACTAAGGAATCGTTGCACCTTTGCCTTTTCTTCTTTTATGTAGGGTACATACCTCAGCAAGTCGAGGAATCTGCTGACATATTCCTCTATGGTGAGTTTCCCCAGCTTGAGTTCATAGAATTCTTTAGTCTTTTTGTCGAAATATTTCTCCGACAGATACTTATTCCTAAAGTATTTCTCAAACCGTTCCCAAGACAGGTCTTCTTCGTGAATCCCTTTTATGTTCTTAAGGTCTTCCCACCAAATGGAAGCCTTTCCATTCAAGTTGAAGGTGGCTACTTGGGCCTTCAAGTTTTCGAAGAAATCATGGACTCTGAAATACTTCTTTAGTCCAAGTAGCCAGGCCTCTGCTTCCTCTCCTTTCTTTATTTCACCGTTGAAGGAGGGTGGTTTGGCCTTCTTGAACTCTTCGAGATTATGAATCTTGTAAAGTTTCTGCTTCTTTCATTTTCTTCGAGAATGAGAACTAGTTATGCTGCTTGAAGATCCCTCCGAGTTGCCAGCTTCCTTTCCAGAAGAATTGTTCGATGCTTGTCCCTTATCTCTGGGGTGAATATTTCTCGAGGTGCTCCTCTAAGTGTGGCCACTGACATGACCACATTTCTGTGTCTCATGTTCATGTTGCAATTTCCTTTGTATTTCGGATAAGCTCTGCAGTAAAACTGCATTAATTTCCATTTGCTTCTCTTGCTCTTTTATCATCCTTTCGTTGTCAGCCTTGCAGCTCTGTAATTCGACCATGAGGATCCTCACCATCTCAGCTAGATCCGGAGGGGTCCCTACCACCCTCCTTTCATTAGACTCTTCATCTCTATTGTGGGAGCCCCCCCTCACTTCATGGTGAGTCACCATTCTATACGTCTGTAATTTCCCGTGGTTGATCTTCCGCTTGTGTGCAAAAGAAAAATGTTGGTTGTCAGTCAATGTTTATATTCATTTATAACTAGTACATAATTCATATTTTTCACATGCACATGCACAATAGGGGTTTTCATTCTTAACTTTGACCTTTTAATTGAGGGGGTCAAGATAAAGAGTTACTCCTTTTAACAGTACTCCGAATGGAGTCTCTGTGCAACCCGTTCATGAGCCTGAGCAGGCCAAGTGTTGTAACCATGCTCTGATACCAATTTGTCACACACCCACTACAGGAGCTAGGATTTTTTTCCTTTTTATTTCTTCTTTGTTGTCGAGGGACAAAGTTCCCAAATTCTTACGAGGTTCTGGCATAGGCAAAGTATTCCAATCGGGATATTCACCCAACCAATTCACGGGTTCTTTTGTTGAAAATCCGTCGTGTACAATTCATGTACCAAGTGTAGGATTTACTTCCACGTGTCCATCGGTTGTGACCCCGGGCTAAGTCAAGAGGCACCTTTCGCATTTCAGGACTTTATACACTTGGAGTTCGAAATGCAAGGGATTCGAATCCTTTGACACCCCGAAACCCGAAATCCTATTCACACCAAGCCTGCTCCAGGATTTCACCTATCGGGACTTCGCGTACCAGGATTTCGCAATGTATGGAGACGAGGGTTCATAACCTTTGGTTTCCCGGGTGCTGCAACACCGAAGCCCATATATCTACTAGGCTCATTTCGGGGTTTCACGAGTCGGGAGTTTGCGATATGCGAAGACAAGGGGTTTTCCCTTGGGTATCCTGGGTGCCAAAACAATGAAATACCAAACTCTAGCCACACTATACCATTTTGGGGTTTATCACATTGGTATTTCGCGATATGCAAGGACGAGGGGCCTCGCATCTAGGATATTCAGGAGCTGAAACTCCAAAGCTCATATATCCACTCAACTCACTTTGGGGTTTCGCAAGTCAGGATTTTGCGATGTGCAATGACAAGAGGTCTCGTATCTAAGTTTCCTGATAGCCAAAACTCCAAAGCTCATGTATATATGATACACTTGTTTCGAGGTTTCACAA
The DNA here is from genome assembly GCA_010110895.2 of Picea sitchensis. Lineage (NCBI taxonomy): Eukaryota > Viridiplantae > Streptophyta > Pinopsida > Pinales > Pinaceae > Picea > Picea sitchensis. The sequence continues at coordinate 34,644 of SNQJ01S0158520.1, forward strand.
GTCGGGATTTCACGATGTGCGATGACAAGAGGTCTCACATCTGAGTTTCCTGGGAGCCGAAACTCCGAAACGCCGATATATATATATATACACACACACACACAACGCTAAGTTCATTTCGGGGTTTCGCAAGTCGGGATTTTGCCACTGGTGAATACAAGGAACTGACCCTTAGGATTCCTGGGTGTCGAAACACCGACACATCAAACTCTAGCCACGTTATTATCATTTCAGGGTTTCACAAGTCGAGACTTCGCTACCGGCGAGTAGAAGGGAACTGACCCTTGGATTTCTCGGGTGCCGAAACATCGAAACATCCAAACTCTAGACACACTATGTCATTTTGGGGTTTCGCAAGTCAGGATTTCGAGACTGGTGAGTACAAGAGACTTTCCCTTAGATATCCTGGGTGCTGAAACACTGAAACATTGTATCTCATCTGCTCTATTATCATTTTGGGGTCTCGCAAGTCGGGATTTTGGGACTGGCGAGTACAAGAAAACTTTCCCTTGGGTATCATGGGTGCTGAAATGCCGAAACGCCGAAACACCAAACTCTAACCATGCTATACCATTTCGAGGTTTCGCAAGTCAGGATTTCACGGCATGCGAAGACAAGCAAACTTGCCTTTGGGTATCCTAGGTGTCGAAACGCCGAAACGCCAAACTTTAACCGAGCTATACCATTTCAGGGTTTCTTAAGTCAAGATTTCACGACATGCGAAGACAAGGAAACTTGCCCTTGGGTACCCTGGATGCCGAAACATCGAAACACCAAACTCTAGCCATACTATACCATTTCGGGGTTTCGCAAGTCGGGATTTCACGACATGCGAAGATAAGGAAACTTGCTCTTAGGTATCCCGGGTGTCGAAACGCTGAAACACCAAACTTTAACCATGCTATACCATTTCGGGGTTTCGCAAGTCGGGATTTCGCTAAATGCAAAGACAAGGAAACTTGCCCTTGGGTACCCCGGGTGCAAAAATGCCGAAACACCAAACTCTAACCATACTATACCATTTCGGGGTTTCGCTAGTCAGGATTTCACGACATGCGAAGATAGGGAAACTTGCCCTTGGGTATCCCGGGTGATGAAACGCCGAAACACCAAACTTTAACCATGCTATACCATTTTTGGGTTTCACAAGTCGGGATTTCGCGACATGCGAAGACAAGAAAACTTGCCCTTGGGTATCGCGGGTGTCGAAATGTCGAAACACCAAAACTTAGGGAACCATTCTTTCTGGTGCAAGGTTTCCAAACTTAGGCCATAAAATCCTCCAACGACTAGGATGGGTGACCTGACGGAAGGGTCTTCTTAGATTATCGAGCTATGAAATCTGTGACAGGGGTAAGGTAAGCTTAAATACTTACTTAAAAATGGTAGTCCCTTCCAAAAACTCACTCCAGCTCTGGAATGTGATGGAGCTTCCCAGAAGGAGGTGCCTTCGGGAAAACGAACTAGGGCATATCATGGGTCGTGAACATGGGACAACTCTCCAGGGGACGAGCTCGAATATGAACTTATACATTCGATACGTAAATCAATTATAGTCATATAAGTATAAGCACACATTCATTGTTGCTTCTCGAAATACCAGGCAAACACTTCTATACATAAATCAATCATTTATAAGTGTACAAACATGAGCATGCATCCATTATATTTTAATTCAAGATGTGAGATGTAAACACTTATCAGAAAGAACACCAAGTGTGGCACGACTGCTGAGAAGGGTGCTCGTTTCCACCCAACCGTAGGCTCAGCGACTCCAAATGGATTTAGCACTAGTCACCCCTGAGCTAGACCACGATGCTTTGAGACTCAGTCTCTTACTTCTCGCTTGTCGGAAGTCCAAGACGAAGGTTACTCTCCTTCTCCTCTGCTCATGACTCCCTGTATTTTCCCGAAGTTCCTCTGGTTCCCCTTCCACGATTTCTATCGCATGCTCCCTCCACACACTTCCTTTCTTACTTTGTCCTGCAAGGTTGCGTG
>SNQJ01S0158521.1:3499-21989 GCA_010110895.2 Picea sitchensis
AAATAAATTATTTAAATAATAAATTTAATGGAGAAATTAAAAGTGGGTTAACCCTAAAATAAGGAAAGTGGGGCCAAGTGACCTAGAAGATGTTTTTAAGAAAGCTACTTCGAGAGTATAAATAAGAGGAAAGGCTCTTTAATTTTAATAACACTTGAGAATATTGAATATATATGTGTGTCTAAGGTAACCAAGGATATATAAGCCTAAATTTTGAGGAAAGGTGAAGAAAAGAAGGCCGAAATGCAAGGAAGGATAAAAAAAATTGATGGTGCTTTCTAAGGTAGTTATTTACAGGTCATCTCACCATTTTCGCTATAACTTTTTTCTATAATAATTCAAACCATGAAATTGATATGAAATTGAGAAAACATACCCAAGTATCTATGGTAAAACATTCAGCTTGTGGGTCATTGTATTTTTGGAGTTACACTTCGTGGAAAATAGGGTTTGTGGCTAGTCCTGAAACTAGTCAAAAACAGATATTTCGGGTAAAAACGTCATAACTTTATAACAGATCCAAATTTAGTGAGACTAAATGTGTTGGTTAGGGCACAGGATTTAGTAGGTTTTTTAATAGTTTTATTTCAATTAAATGAATATTTTTTGTGGGCCACGCTCTACAAGGTCGCTCTCTAGAATAAGCCAGAATTCAGCAAGGTATGCCATCTTTGCTATAACGTCTTTTATGAGAGGTTAAAAGTAGTGAAACTTGGAGGGATTGCATAAAACACACTGAAGAACATTGTGTATCAGTTTCATAAATTTATTCATTGCAGGTACAAAGTTATGATTATTTCAAGTTGGGGTTGTTGACTAATCCAAAACTAATCATGGTTAAGACAAGCAGTTGATGAGTTGGCACATACATGAGGTGTATAGTTGATGATATTGGTACATATTGATGATTCATTGTTAATTATTATTTGAAACATGATTTTTATATACTTGGTACATGGTTGGATGCACTTGTTTATGGTACAGGTTGATTACAGGTTGTTTGGCACAGGTTGGTGCATGGTTGATGCACTTGTTTATGTTGACAGATTGATATTTGTTGAGGATTGTTGCCTCATCTTAGTTGGTGCTGAGAATGTAATTTGAGTCTTTCATATAGAGCTGGTGCTCTTGTAGAGTTGTACTCTATTCAATTGTTGCTGAAAAACCCCCGGATTGAAGTCCATAATAAAAAGAACAATTGTACATACATCTTGTGTTCTTTGTGTTCCTTGTGGAGATGATTTGTTGATGATATGTTGTTGATATATGTTGTTGATATGTATTCACATATAACCGATTATAAATGATAGCAATGAGTAATGGGCAAATGTTGAATGTTAACTAAGGAGTTTTTGTGTAAGAGGGAAGTTTTGGGAAAAATATCCCCACACTCATTCATCACCCACTCTAAGTGTGGTAGGTGTGTCCAACAAGACACTAAAATAAAATGGAATACAGAGGTAAAACATTTATTTGATCAAGTAAAACAAGTCTTAACACAAGCCCTTGTGCTGATCAACCCTTATTTCATGAAAGATTTCCTCATTTTCTCATTTTCCTCCGAACATACTATTGCAGCAGTGCTCTTGCAGAAAAATAATGTAGACCATGAAAATCCTATTGCTTTATTTAGTCAATCCTTAAGAGATGCTACACTGAAATACAATATCATGGAAAAACAAGAATTCACTTTGGTAAAAGCAATCAAATATTTTAGAGTCTACATTCTTCATTCACATATAATTGTTTTTGTTCCAAACTTTGTGGTGAAAGACATTCTAACCCAAAATAGTCCTGATGGGAAAAGAGGTAAATGGATTGCTATTATCCTTGAATATGATATTGAAATCAAACCTACCAAACTCATTAAAGGTCATGGATTAACTAAATTAATGGTTGAATCTAATTTTCATGCTTTGGATATAAGTTTTCTAGCTACACTGGATGAAGAAGAAGCGAAGGTGACTCCACAAGTAACATAAGATTTTGCAACCTCTCCCTGGTATGCATAACTGATTTTTGTCTTATATCTTTTACAAGCTCCTCCTGGTTTGACCAAGACTAAAGCTAGGTTTCTTAAACTCAAAGCTATGAAATTTTGTATTTTAGATGACAATTTATATTCGAATGATGCTAGAGGAATTTTACTAAACTGTTTACTGAAAGATGAGGTAGATAAAGTTATGCGGGAATTTCATGAAGGATATTGTGAATCATAAGAGTTGGTTTTTACTAGCCAACCTTATTTGTATATGTTCATAAAAAAATTACCTCATGTCATAACTGTCAAATTTTTTAAGGAAAAATGAAACTTCTGCCTTTACCCTTGAAACCGATATCAGTTGAAACTCCTTTTAAACAATGGGGTTTGGATTTTATTGGAGAAATTGATCCACCATCATCAGGCCACTACAAATGGATCCTTACAACCACTGACAATTTTACCAAATGGATTGAAGCTATACCTACAAGGCAAGATATTGATGTTGTGATTATTAACGTTTTAGAAACTAATATGATTTAAAGATTTGGATGCCCCAGGAAGATCCTCACTAATAATGAAACAACATTCAAATCAAAGAATATGGTGGAGTTTTGCAGCAAATATCGAATTACTTTAGGACACTCTACTGCCTATTACCCTCAAGGTAATGGATTAGCAGAGTCTTCCAACAAAAGTCTGGTTAATATCATCAAAAAGTTGTTGAAAGATAACAAGAAGTCATGGCACAACAAGCTAGTAAATGCATTATGGAATGACATACTTAGTACTAAGAGATCAATTGGAATGTCCCCATACCATTTGGTTTATGGGATGGATGCTATTTTTCCCACTTCTTTAGGTGTCCCTGTTATGAAAATGTTGCAGGAAGTACACGCAGAATCTAATGACATCCAGAGGAGAATAAATCAAACCATACAACTGTAGCAATCCATAGAAGAAGTTTACAATAAAACTTAAGTGATCGAGGAGAACATTAAGAATATGTATGATAAAAGAACCAAGGTTGATGATTTCCAGATAGGAGACAAGGTGTTGAAGTGGGATTCAAGGAAATAAGAGAAAGGTAAGCATGGAAAAATTGATAATTTATGGAAAGGTCCTTAGATAATCCATGCTTACAAAGGAAATGATGCATTATTGCTTAAGGATATGGATTGAACAGATCTTCCAGGTGGAACTGTCAATGGAAGAATTCTCAAGCACTAATTTTCACTTGAATAGAAGCATTTCTCACTTAAGATCATTGTAAATACCATTTGATTTTTTGTTGTCATGAGTGGGTGACTCATATAAGAAGTTGAAGCCCGAATAGAAGACCCTAAGCTCTCAATAATTTGTCACCATGTTTACAACACCAATAAAACAAATCAGATGTAGAGAATACTGGAGAATATAATTCAAGGCTACCGGTCACTGGTTCTTGGCACCTCACGAGGAGAGCACCATCCCCAATGGAGCCACTGTTAGAGTCCTATAGTTCATAGTATCAAATGGTGATTGAATATTTTTCTTTCAATGATTTTATATTGTAAATAATATTACATTTTGCAAATGATTTCCAAAAGTAAAAGAAAAAGATAAAAAAAAATAATGTAAATGAAAAGAGGTTAGAAAAGAAAAGAAAAAAGGAGAAAAGAAAAAAAAAAGAGAGAAAAAAGAGAAAACCCCATGAAAAGAAAAATAAGTGTGAAATTGCTGCAAATTTGAATGGCACATTCCTAGATCCTTGTTTGAATCATACAATTTAATCATGATCTAAATGAATTCTATCCCTTTCTTTGTTGAAGCCCTAAATGAATTCTATCAGAAATTGACATTTTCCCAGAGAGCCCACATTTCTGAAATTTTCCTCCTTGAAGATGCCCAACTGCCTAAGAAAAATCCACCATACCCCTCTTCTATTTTCCCAGAGAAGGCTAATGAGATTATCTCCATGCTCTCATGTCTATTAGGATATTATTCTGATGAATGGGTAGATGAACCTATTTTAAGTTTTCTGTCCATTTTATCTACAAAAGAAAAGGTTTCTATGAACTTCAATTTAAGTCAATTATTGGCTGACATCATTCATGAACAATTTATTAAGTTTCAAACTAAAGGAATGTTCAAGTATTCTTCAATTTTGGTTTATATGTTCATATTTTATCAAGCAGACATGTTCCCTTTCACACTCCTGAAGCTAAATAAACAAGGAATCTCACAGTCAATCATCTTTTGGACTTCATCGGTGAGAAAGAACTCAGTGTAGTATAGTTTCAAATATTTTATTGATCAAGTCATTTATCCAGCTACTTTTTTACCGAGCAGTAGTACAAAACCCAGGGTTAGTGAATAAATTCAAAAGGTTTTACATCTAACTGAGTATTCCAAGACAAGTGACTGGTATTTATACCAAAATTATACAAAAATAAGGGTTTATGGATGTGATATGCCACCATACAGGTTTCCTAAATACCTCCCAATGAGGATTTTTTCATTGGAGTACATAAGACAGATGATAAATTCAGATGAAATCCACTTTGTAGTAGCCAAGAAGAAATCTCAGTTCAGAATTAAAACTCAGATATGACCATTTATTTGCAATAACAAAGCAATAGGTGAAGAAGAATACATCCTCTTAAAACATATGAAGTTTCCTCTAAGCTTTACTTGGTCATATGACCCATTTGGAATTATTTCTGAGCTGAGGACCAAACAGAAGATCGCTCTCTATGTGCATACACACAGGCGAGAGATTGAAAAATACATGAACCGAGATGAGTGGGAAGAGAACACCTTGCAAGAAGTAGAATAATAGCTTTTTTCTATGACCAATTCACAAACCATCACACCTCAGAAACAAGTAGAGAAAATATCAAGGAATGAAGACTCTCCTTCAGTCACAGAGGTCTCAGCAGGTTATTTTCAAATATATAGGAAGAAGACTAAAACCATTCCTACATCATGTTTTCTTAAAGAGGGAGAAATGCAGTCTACAATAGTCTTGGAAGGACCATACTCTTCAGCACAGTCAGCCAATTTGTTTACAGTATCTCCATATCATCATCAGCTTCAAAAAGTAATCCAGACACAACTCTAACATTTGAATCAATTCATAGAGAAAAGGAGTCAAATATTTTTGATAAGTATAAAGAAATTAAGAAAAATAATGAACTTATCGAAAGCAATACTTACTCAATTTTGGAAACAAACTTCTACTGCTCAACACAAATTTTTGTCAGCTTTTGACATAGATAAGGGAAGAATGAAAATGAAATTCTTATAGGAACAAGTCCCCTATCCAAAGATAATAATTGATTACAAGAATACTTCATTTGAATTTGATATAAAGGATGTCCATCCTATTGATCAGATGGATGTGCACAAATAGACAAGGGAGATGATTTATTCAACCCCGAAAAACACTACAATGACAACTTCCAAACTATAGGTATCACTGACTAATATCCAGTCTCAATTGAATATTGAAAATATCTCTTCTTTGGCCAAGGATAATAAGATCTGTCACTTGACTATGTCATGCAAGTCGACAAACTCTTTGGGTGAGCCTAATTCTGAGAGGCCAATGTATTCATCTCCTGATTGATCATTTCGCAGCCTCTTTCGCACTCAACCCACTTCTTCTATATTTCTCGCAAAGGTTCCTAGGCCATACTTACCTAGTACTCGATTGCTTTCCTGATCTGGGAGATGTTGCTATCCATAAACACTCGAATACTATGCTCCTTTGCATCTCGGCCCTTCTGCACTGCGCTGATGTAGTCAATTCTTTATACCGCTTGGTATGCATTTTCGTACCATATCTCCATGTCCTTGCAGGTTTCTAGTTCCATAAGGGTATATTCTTGGAAATTGAATATACCTGCAGTGAAAATATGTCTTTCGCTGGTGAAATTTGTATAAGCATCTTGGAAATCACTCTTCATAAACACCATGGCCTGCGTTGAGTCTTGGTAATATTTTTCCAAATGGTGTAGATGATCTATCTTCTTTAGTGTAGTGGCCAATTCCTTTTCATCTTGCCTTTCTCGATCCAACGTGGCATCAATAATAGCCATCCATGTGCCAATGAGCTTCGATGTATTTGCGTGTTCTGTGCTGAGAAAATTCTCCTCCGTGGTGATGAGAATCAAGCTATCCAGCGTGAGCCTTCTCTTCTTGGTGGTCCTCCTCATGACAGCTTTCCTCTTCCTTTCATAAGATATCTCCTATGTATCGATAACCTCATCAATGGGCTCAGGGATTTGTTGTTCTCCCTAGGTCAGAGTGTTTCCCAACCTTCCTGCTGTATGTATTTGTTCCAGGACTGGTTCTTGTACTTCATCCATGTGTTATGATGTCTCGACCTCTATTTGGTTTTCATCGACTGGTGAGGTATCGACCAAAATTGAAGAGTCAATGATAGGTTCATTACTTACTTGGTTATCAGTTGTCAAGGCACCGATCTCTAGTTGTTGCAATTCCTCTTTTTGTCCACTTGAACCTAAATCATCCTTGGAGCTATCTTTCAAGGTCCTTGACAGGTCAAGAAACTTAGTGTCTAAGACACTTTTTGCCTCATGGTCTCCCTACGAAGGGTTTAGAACTGATGCATCGGGACTTGGAGCAGATGTTCCCCTAGGTTCATTTTCCTCTGTAATCAGTATCAAAGTTATCAGTGATACCTCCAAACTCTCTTCATCGTCATATATGGCTATTATATCAAACAGGAGATTTGGCACACCTATTTCACCTAGTGTTCTTGCACTCTCATACTGGGTTGGAATGGTCACCGGTGATCTAGCATGTGGTGATGGAACTCTGGAATTTTCCTGACCAGTGGTTTCCTCCAGTTGTGTTGACTCTGAGCCATTTAGCTCCTCTCTTATTGTGATTGGGTCATCTGAGGGGATCCTCATCATTTCTATTAGTTGAGGATCATTCTCTATATGGTCAATGAATCTTTGGACTCCTTCTAGTAACAACAAACCCCTCCTTTGTGCCTATATGGTTTCTGTTGCTCTGATTTCTCCTCTAACCCTGAGAGCTTGTTGGGCCAACTGCTCTATTGTTTCGACCTTGTCATCCATGCTCATAGATTTGAACCTGACCATATTCAGATTATCTTTTCTTTGTAATACCTCCTCCCAGTCTTAAGCACATTCTATAAAAATATTATCTTCAAACTTGTCATGTGCGTATGGTCAGCAAGAATAGACTTGTGAAGCGTGTTGGAGGACTAGGACTTTAGGGTCATGCTTGTGAAACCATCCTATCAGGAATTTGTATTCTAGATGACTCAAACCATATTGTTTAGCTTGAGAAATGTCCTTCACTTTATAAAACCCCACATGGAAACCGTAGGGTATGAATGCTCATTTATTGTCCTTAACCAAAGTGGCATTGTAGCTCTGCAGGATAGTCTGGTAACAAATTTCTCCCACAACGAGCCGGTCTGGGACGTGAGTAGGGAGAAAACGTGGTGCTCCAGTGGCCCCAAACACCATGATATATGTCGTGTGTTCATATAGGTACCAATGACCTACTTTCAAAATCATTTTCTTGGCCACTACAGACAACCTTGGGCATTTCTTTTTAAATATAATAAAATAAATCTGGGCGATGAATTCATAAAAAATAAGAGAATAAGACTTCTTGTACCTATTTTTCCATAGGATGTTGAAGTAGACATGCACAGGAATCTCTACGACGTGCCAGCTCAAATTCATACCAACGAAGAGATTCTTCACATAGATTACATCTAGCAGATACGAGGCCATGTGAAAAGCGGGTGCTTCTCCCTCATTTGGTGATTGCATGCTTCTCCCCAATTGAATCTACTCCTGAAAATCACCACAGTGTATTCCAGGGGCATTTTCACCTCCGAGAACTTGGCACAATCATTTTTTCCATATAATCGACATATTAGAGCCATCAAGTAGATATATGGCTTCCTCAGGTTCACTGTACCATACCAGTCGTTGCTCCGGTTTGTAAATTTATTGTCTTCCTTCCACCAGGAATCCATTAACCAACTGGTGTCATGAAATTCATAGAAATTGACCATGAATTCCGTGTTCAACTGCTCCTCCAGGTCCCTGATTTTTTAGTACTTCTGAACCTCTGTCGGGAGAAAAAATCCTACACATACTCCATTCTCATCGTTGATCAGGCATTTCTGCGTGTCTGTGTGATCAATTATCCAACTCAAGGTATTGATGCATGGTAATACTAGGGTCCGATAGGCTACCATATGTAAGCACGACCACTGGATATTCGGGAAACCCTGGTCGTCGAGCGCCCTTACATCTGAGTCATTATGTGGGACAAACTCTGGGTAATTTTCTCGGTTGATTCTATTGAATAAATCTCCCCACCATGGGAGAATTATTTTTGATTCAGTGGTTGCTTCAGTATCGCCAAAAGAGAGAGGTTGAATAAATTCCTTCTTCATCGAAGTTTTAATGACTGGTTCCGCCTTGGGAGCATATTCCAACTGCCTCGTAGTGTCAAGAGAAGAACCTTTACCAATATTTTCCTCCTTTAATTTTGGTGCCCTCGGCGAGCGTCTGGTCGTTGGATTGCGTGGAGGCATTTTTCCTTGCAGATAGAACATCCTTAGACACTGTGTAGCATATTGAATGCTGATATATAAAATTATGACCGCTGGACTAATAAAAAATAAACACATACCTCTTCTTCGCGCTAGCTTAAACTGGTTTTTTTTAAGTCTGAGAATCAAACACAACTCTTGAGACACTCTCTTCGCTTCTTCGGCTGCTCTGGAAATGGAAACTTGTGTGCACAATGGAGATGTTCAAAGTTTTCTTAGTGATTTAACAGAGATAATACTTACCTTATCGCATCAGTTATTCAATTCAGGATATGAGTTCAGTTCTACATATTATGTCATCAGATCTTCATTATATTTAAGATTAAATGCAGTCGTAGCTTGTTCTATCGACGATTTCAAATTCTCCTTGTTCAATCGGTGCACAGGGTTGAAATGTATGTAAAGAAAAACATTAACTAGCCTATTCAATAGCAAAATCCTATCTTATTGTGTGCTGAAAACGTCCCATCATTCCACTAAACTAACGGGTGAATCGAGAGTCAGGGATTTTCTTTAGACCATGTTCGTTGATATCTATTTCAAAAAAACTCTGACGTCGATCCATTTGTCATACACAACTGATGTGGAAAAGATGAGTTGGGAGTGTGACTAGGACATGGGGAAACCTAAGATGACTCGAGATGAAATTAGGATGTATGAAATGCCTACGTGGTAAAGACACGTGGCACTGGAAACTAGCGTCTTCGTTTAATCGTGTTATTCAGAATCAAGGAATTTTTTTTAGCTAATCGTTTTAAAAATACATCCTACCTCACTGATGCTGAAAGTATCAAGGATCGACAATCGAAGTTAAGTTTAAACAAGTGTTCTTAGATTAACCCCTCAAAATTTTTCCGATGCCGAAAGTGCATCGGGGATCGACGATCGACAATGTGTCAATGCAGAAAATTTCAATGATTTAACCCTTTGAGATTTCATTGACCCTGAAAAAACACATTCGTGATCAACTATTGGGGGTTCATCATGGCCCATGTCAATGTTTATCCCTCTTGTATTTCACCGACGTCGATGGGAAATCATCCAACTCCTGAATATTCTTTGCGAACAACTAGCATAAATTTACTCCTCCTTTTATCGATGTCGATGATGGATCGATGATCAACGATTATTTTTACTATTGGGGTCTTTTACTTGCTCAGATTTTCCCGACGCCAAACATAAGCGCGCTAATCACAATTTTATCTATAGATTCTTAGTTAGAATGTCGAGTTCTTTTTTAGACACAAAAGTTTCATATTGACAGGTTCACACAAATCCAATTTGACCAATCAAGAGACATGAAAACAAAATAAGCAATCCCTCCACAGTGGACTCAATCTAGAAATCAAAATAAAATAAAACAAGTGGTACCCAAAAGAGAAAAAAATTCATGAAATCTTTTAGGGTGTGTTGAGCGCTCAACAAATGGCGATTATCTGGGTGAAATCATAATCTTTGTTCCTTCCTTCGGGCTTAGCTCATGCATAAGCTGGTTGAGAAACTAACTGGCTTCACTTTTATCCGAGTATTTCCTATCCGTGCATGTACAATTTCCCTGGTTCATGAATCTGGGTCCTCCTATGGAGTTTAACTCTTATCCCACCTTCATTCCTCTTGACCGTGACCCATTCCCCATTTTGACAAGAGCCTTGTAAGGAATTCACTAGATCGAGGCCATTTTAGTTATCATTATTCACTCGCTATGGTGTTGCTCTGCTGCCAGTGAGTTCCCATAGCCCCGACGAAGTCACCCCGACATCATAGACTTTGCTTTGCTGCTAGAGAGCGTCCATAGCCCCGAAGACGTTATCTGCATACCCTCTCCTACTTTGCACTCATTTAATGTAATTGATTTATTTCTGGTAGAAATTTCCTGAGCGAGATGGAGAGGAGGACGTCAGTTATCTGCAAGATGAAATGGTTAATGTGAAATTCTTCCTAGCTCTGTCTAGAGGTACATGTGGTCCTTTCCAACTTTCCATATTTCCCTTTGGGATTTACCAAACCACCAAGAAGACGCTTCATCATTTACTAAGGTCGTTTGTTTGCAAAGACAAGATATAGGTCTCCTTGAATAAAATTGGGATTGCCCATCGTTTCTTATGTTGCACGTAATCGTGATTTAAGAGCATATTTTGCTACACCATATTTATTCGGGTCAACCAATGTTTTGAGGAACAAAAATTTATTACAAGAAAATACCAAACAAAAAGAAAATACAGGAATACAAGGACTTTGCACTCAATCTACCCTACACCTACACATTTATAAGAATATAACATGAACAAGATACAAACATTTTTTTTTTTGAAAATTTTAAATTGAACATAAATATTGTTTTAAGGATTGGCCATTCATCGGGAGGGCGTCAGGTTCCCCCCTCAGATTTTGAAACTGATACGTTTCTACCCTAATTTTCTCGGATACCTGGAAAGGTCTGAGCCATTGATTCTGAAACTTTGAATGTTTTCCCTTAGGTTCGTTTTCTCTATCCCATTTCAGGACTAATTCTCCTACTTCAAAATTCTTCTCATTGGCCTTATGCTTGTCAAGCCATCTTTTAACTATCTGTTAATGAGCGACAAAATTGGATTTTTCTTTCTCCCTTTATTCTTCAAGCACGAGGAGGGTATAAATTCTTTGTTAAATAACCGATGAGGGATTTCCTCTTGAACCCTGAGCAAGCTGAAGTGACGGGAAATATAAACCATTTGGGAGAATGGCTTCTATTCCGTAAACCATAAAATATGGAGAGTTTCCTATAGCTTCCTTGGGTGATACTCTATCTTCCCATAGGGCATTATGAAGCGCGCTATGCCAATTCCGTTGATTATCTGCAACTATTTTCTTCAAGATCCTCACTAGATTCTTATTAGTTGATTCTGACACCCCATTTCCTTGTGGATAACAATTTGCAGAGTATCTTATTATGATTCATTTGTCTAGAGAAAACTCTATTACTAGAGTAGAAGAAAAGTAAGCGACATTGTCAAAAACGAGAACATAAGGCATCCCAAACTTTGTGATCAATTGTTGTTCTATGAATTGGATTAAAATCTTATCATTCACATGAGTCAGAGGGATGGCCTCTGCCCATTTCGTAAAATAGTTTGTAGCAGTCAGTATGTATTTATGTTTTTTTGAAGAATTCAGGATAATCTCCCCTATGAATTCTAACCCCCATTGCTCGAATGATCTGGATATGGTCACTGGTTGGAGTGGGACAACTGCTCTCTTTTCTCTACCAATGCTCATTTGAGAAGATTTATAGTTCCTAGCGTACGTATGAGCACCCCTAAATAGAGTAGGCCAGTAATAACAGACTCTTAATATTTTGCGAGCTATGATATTTCCTACAAAGTGTCCTCCTGTAGGACCATCATGGAGCTCTTTCAAAAACTTTTCGACATCTTCATGTCTGAGACATCTCAAGAGTACTCCATCGTAATTTACGCGGAAAAGTATTGAATTTACGAGGCGATACTACGCATATTTTAGCCTGAGAGCTCTCCTTTCCCTAGGGTTTAGGTTTTTTGGGAAAGTCCTATGATGTAGGAGGTAAGTCAATTTTCCATACCAAGACTCTAGCCCTGGGGGAATGTATAGAGCTTCACTAAACCATAATGCTAATTCATTCTCCCACTCGGGGTCTTCATTTATTTGATCTTGGGCTTCTACAACCAATTTACACAATCCTTGTCCCTTTACTAATTTGGCAGGTTTTATATCTAGATCAAATTCTTGGACAACTACCATCCAATTTCCCCTTCTCTCCCCCATCACCTCTTGAGTGAATAGGGATCGAACTATGGGATGAGGCACAATGACTTTGGTGTGATTTTTTAGGATGTAAGATCTAAAATGTTTTACTACTTTGTACATCGCATAAGCATGTTTGTCTATAGAAGGGTAATTCAATTCAATTCCTTGGATATTAGTGCTCATAAATGATACCGACGCCTCATTGTTATCATCATCCTTTTGGTTCAATACTGCAGCTAAGGATTGGTCGGAGGTGAAAGTATAGAGGAAAAAATATTTTCTAAAGTTGGGACTTCGCAACACCGAAGATTGAGATATTGCAGTATCGATATTGTTGAAAGCATCTTTTCGATCGTCATCCCACTTAAAATTAACATCCTTGTGAATCATTTTTTGTAAGGGTTTTACAATTTTAGTGAAATCGAGCGTGAACTTCCTCACAAAAATAATTTTCCCAAAGAAGGATTGCATAGACTTTTTGTTGTAGGGTAAGGGAAGCTAAGTTATTACCTTTATTCATTCTGGATCTATGTGAATTCCTGCTTGAGATATAATATGACCTAGTAATTTCCCTTCCTTGACACCAAAGATAGTTTTATTAGGGTTTAAAGATATTCTTTATTTCCTACACCTTTCAAAAATATGGGTTAGATGTTGGATGTGGTCCTTTCTGTTCTTTGAATACACAATCATGCCATCCAAGTATACTACTACATATTTCTTAATCAATCCCCGAAAAGTTATGTCCATGGCCCTTTGGAAGGTTTCCCTGCATTAATCAACCCAAAGGGCATGTGTTTATAAGCAAAAGTTCCCCACTTGGTTCGAAAGGTAGTTTTCAATCGGTCTTCCTTCGAAACTAGAAACTGGTTTTAACCTAAAAAACCATCTAGAAGGGAGAAAATTTCAGAACCAGACACAGTCTGCAAGAGCTGTTCCATGGGTGGGACTAGGTAATTATCCTTTTTTGATGCTCTGTTAAGGTTTTTTAAATCTACACACAGGCAGATCTCCCCAAAAATTTTCCTGAAAGGAACCAAATTTGCTACCTAGGTAGAGTGTCTAACCTGAAAGACAGTATTAACATCTAGTAATTTCTTTAACTCTTGATACATGAGGGGTTCCAAATATGGATGGTACTTCCAGAGATTTTGTTGGAAGGGTTTTACTTCAGATTTTAATGGGATTGTGTGTTGAATAATGCAAGTGTCATAAGTTTTCAATTCCCAGTAGGACCATGCAAAGACATATTGATATTCTCTAAAAAGTTTGAGATAAGCTTTCATGTCTTCTTTAGACATTATATTGCCTAGATTTATATTCTTAGGGTTTTCCGGGGTTCCTAGGTTTATAGTCTCATATATGGGACATGACCTCCCTATCTTTTTGTTCTTAGACCATTTAAATCTTTCCTTCAGGTCTAACAGGTTCTCCAAATTGGCTACCCCTTTCGGTATCATGTGAAACCTTGGTTTATTATTAGAGTTATCTATTTGACCCTTTTGTTAGTGAAAAAAAAAATTTGTCAGTTTCTCTTGGAATACTTCATCATCAATAACCATATATTTAAAATTCCCTTGATTGGTTTGAAAATCTACAATATGTTCATCTCCTTCAAAAACCTTCCAATTAGAAATATTGTTGGGTATTGATGGTTTATAGAGTAGTTCCACAGTGAACCTAGAGGCTTCATAGTCTTCTAAAGGAGATAACCTTGAGGCTGCAGTGGCTAGGGAGTCAGCAAGAGTATTCTTTGTCCTGGGAACAATAGTAATATTGAAGGCCTCAAACTATTCCATTACTCTATGCAACTCTTGTTGGTAATTCCTTAAGTTGGGTGAATTCCAATTTATAGTAGTATTCACTCACCTAAGAATAAATTCAGAGTCCCCAAAAAAATTCAGTTCTTTAATGTTTAAGTCTATGGATTTCTCCAGTCCCTAAACTAGAGCTTCATACTCAACAGTATTATTGGTGCATTCAAATTCTAGTCTACATGATAGGAAACTCCACTTCCAATTTGGATCAAGGAGGATACATCCTGCTCCTAACCCTTCTTGTGATTTATATCCATCAAAGTACAATGTCCAAACTTGAGAGAGAAATTTAGCAACTTCTTCAGGTTTAGTCATTTTCTCATCTCCGTATACCTTGGTTGTTGTTTCCAACAAAGGTTCTTGACATACAATGCTTTATTCTGGTATTGTCAATATATTTACTTGAAAATTCATTTCGGAGTTTAGAGTGAGAGGTACATCAAATGAAAGAGGAGAAAAATTTCTGAAATCAGAATCGCAGGAGTAGTTTCCTAGCACGGGGAAATCTGTCGACAAGGGTTCGTTGAAGGCTTCTAGATCGGTGACAATATGCTTGAGATATATTTCCCTATCAATCCTAATCATGTTGGCATGTCCATTTAGTGGCAACCTTCTCGAACCAATCTCGACTAAGTAGCAATCCATAAGCTTCTGGGATATCTACTACAATGATGTCAATCACTTGAACAAATTTTGGGTGTGTAGCCATTCTGATCATGACATCATTCAGTTCTCTAATAAATTTTACCTATGTTTTGTCTAGTTGTATAACATGTTTATCACTTTTGAGCGGGATTGCATTCAGTTTCTTGCATATGGACAATGGCATGACATTGGAGGATGTGCTTGAATCGACTAAACAATTATGCAGGTTTATGTTGAAGACTTCAAACGTTAAAAGGAACGGTGGGACAAAAGGATTTCCCTTTTTGCCTACCGAGCAAGTGTTCACATTTAGTTTTTTCTTTATATATGTGGGATATGGGACCTCACCTAGGTCAGTTCTTGTTGTAGGGGCTTCTATTGACCTTAGGGCATGTTATCGCACAATTTGTGCTTTGATAGTAGGAAAGGTTAAAGGAGAGAAAACTGGTGTAACTGGAGACTAATCCTATCACTGTCACCTCAATAGGATGTCTCTTTCTATTTAGGGTGGTAGGCCCAAGGGAGACATCCCCGATGACCTGGGGGTTTGAGAAGGCAAGGTAAAAAAGGGTAGATAAGGACCCCCTCTCACAAGTCATCACCGATCAGAAAGTCCTAGTTTTATAACCAATGAAATGATAATGTATCAAAGTATACCTGCCCAGAACAAAGAAACAAGAAACTATATATATTCACAAGTACACTTGTTAGTTATCACTTCATAAAACCATAGACTTTCATGATAAAAGAAATTTAATGAATATGATGAAGTAAACAAAAATATTTGTAGAGAAACACTTCACATTAAACACCTTGAAATAACTTCAAAATGACTAAGAATCATTAACCATTGAAATCATAATACTAGCATTTGATAGAAGCAAAGAAGACAAGGTATAGACTAGGGTTTGCAATTTCCTTTATGAGATTTTAATGTTGCATCTAATGGATATATCTAACTTTAGTAACAACAATAATATTGTTAGTAGTTTAGGCTATTCTAGGGTTAGGAATAGTTAGTAGGAATCTCAAAGAATAGGTTTCAAAGGTTGTTTTGATCAATTACTGAAAAGAGGATTTAGACTAGTGACTTTAGGGAAAATGGAGTCAATAATGCAACAAACAATGTTGAAGAAAAATGATAATAGAAGAGTTAAAGACAAGAGAGATTGATGAATTGGAGTGTTGGTAACCCAAGGCTCCAATTATCAAACCCTAAGGGGAAACTAGCTACTAAGGTGTAGGTAACCCTAGGCCTTAGTAGATTTCCTCCCTCTCTAACTCAATGATGAAGAAAAATTGACTAAGATGAAGCAATGGATAATAAGGTGTTGCAATGGCAAGGCCTTAGCTCATGCTTCAAGAAGAATGGCCTTTTGACAAGATCTAGTAGGTGAAAGATTTTGAAGCTAGGACAATAACATGTGCTAGTCTTCCTAGGATTTAATCAAGCAATTTCATAATATTGAATGTAAATGCAATGTAAATAAAACTATAACCATTCAATTAAGAAGAATTGCAGAAAATTCACTTACATACATCAAGAATAATCAAGAAAATCCCTGGTTGAACCATCCACCAAGAAGCTTGCCAAAATACACCAAATTTAGCCTTCCTCAACAAGTGCAGCTAAAATTTCAGCCAATAAACCCTAAGGAGGGAAAAAAATTCAGTCCTGAGAATGAAAGATGATGAAAAATAAGAGTGATTTTCCCCTTATTTATACAGTTACAATGACCAGAATTAGGTCAAAAAGGCCAACATGGCCAGTTACACATAATATCCAGTTTTTACATTAAATGTCATAAATAAACCCTAAATCAAGTTGTAAATATGACTCCATGTCCTTTTAGGGTGACGCTAAGCCATTTTAGGGCAACGTTAGCATCCTGGAGCAAAACGTTAGGCCTCCTTTGGCCTCAGGATCCTGCCACACGTGCCACTTGGCACACAACTGCCTCCAAAGTATCCAAAATGATGTTTGACATCATCGATGACCTAGGTGACATCATGGGCCTTCCAAAGCCTACATCATGGTGAAAAGGGAAAGACCCCCCTAGGTCCAGGCCTGCCAGGCTGTCCCTAGTGGAACTTCTTCCTCTCTCTCTATTGCAAACCCATGATCTGTCTATGCCCCTGGTTGGGGTCTCAACATCCATATGGTGGGGTTTTATCCCCATGGAGGTCTAAGATAATCGTCTCCCCATGTGTATTTTTCCATCGGGTGTGGCCCTACAACATCAAAAAATACGCCCTTCATGAGCTCATAAGTCACAGGGATCATAATAATGTCAATCACTTATAATCATCAAGTTATTTAAACATGTGCATGAAACCCCCTTTACCTGGACAAGTGATCAAAGACGTTATGCTATTTTACATGCCAGGTTTGGAGGGGATGCTAGGACGTCCTATTGGGCTAATGCTCATTGGATGTGGGATGTTCCTGGGTGAAGTCAAATCCAAACCATGTGAGTGGATGAGGTGGTAAGGGATGT
Source organism: Picea sitchensis (assembly GCA_010110895.2). NCBI lineage: Eukaryota > Viridiplantae > Streptophyta > Pinopsida > Pinales > Pinaceae > Picea > Picea sitchensis. The sequence goes on from SNQJ01S0158521.1 coordinate 20,819, forward strand.
CTGGGCAATGGGTGCAGTGATAGCAGGGAAATGTGTGGCTTATTTGTGGGTGCGTCTGAAGAGGGTGAGCTGCACCTTGTCATGGATGCAACTGTTTCCAAGCCCATNTAAACATGTGCATGAAACCCCCTTTACCTGGACAAGTGCTCAAAGACATTATCATATTCTACAATCCAAGTTTGGAGGGGACGCTAGGATGTCCTATTGGGATAATTCTCATTGCATGTGGGATGTCCCCGAGTGAAGTCAAATCAGGTCATGTGAGTGGATGAGGTGGTAAGGGATGTCTAGGCAATGGGTGCAACGATAGCAGGGAAATGTATGACTTACCTGTGGGTGCCTCTGAAGAGGGTGAGATGCACCTTGTCATGGATGGAAATGTTTCCAAGCTCATTCACGCCCTTTATCTTTTATTATTATTTCTATTTCTTTCAAGAGGCTAGTTAGGGGACACTTCCCTGGCTAGGGGACACTTCCCTGGTGTGGTGACCAGTGGTGGAATTTCATGGAAATGAAAAGGATGGCTCGTGATGAGACCCCCTTTCTCTTGGCTATGCCACAAAGAGCCACTACCCTGGCGTGGTGACCAGCTATTGGTAGTGTCATGATGTTACGTGTCCATGGACCTAATAGGTTGTCTCGTGATGAGACCCCCTATCCTCTAACTAGGTATTGATTTGTCTTTTTATGGGTCCCTCTGTTTCTTGCTGAGAATTCTTTTATTTCTTTCTCGGGGATACCTGGGTGAAGCATCTCAAGGTTTCATTATTTTTGGATTTTATATTTTTCTAGCTACTTTTACCGTCTGGGCCTTTATCCCCTTCTTCCCACAAGGTAAGGTACAACCCTTGGATAGTTTGGTCAACCCAATGCCCGGACCAGTGTATGGGATGGATGAGCGGGAAAAAGATGAAAAGTGGTAAGTATGGTGGGAATGGATGATGACCTTTCATGAATCCCCCCAGTGGAAAATCAAACCCTATGGGAACCAACTTACTAGGGAAACCTATCATTCCCCCCAGGTGTGTTCAAGTGGAAAGGCATAAGGTCCAAGGACACGTTAGAAGAAAAAATAATTAAATGCACATAGTCAAATGTTTTGAGAATCAGAGTGACACATACCATGATAACCAGACTCATTACCTCATGGAGCAAGACCCATTTCTATTGC
>SNQJ01S0158523.1:0-12231 GCA_010110895.2 Picea sitchensis
GGAGACTAAAAACTAGTGATTTCCAGGCATGTGTAATGATTTCCCATACCTATATATGTTAGAGGAAAATACGATTTAACTTAAAGGGAAGAGGTTTATGATGCTTCCAATAGGATATAATGCTTCCCATAGGATATCAAAAGGTAAATGGGCTTATGAGACAATTACATGGAAGGAAAGATATCAAGTTGGATCCTAAGATTGTCCTTTAAGAAAGAAATTTCAAAAAAGCATGTCTAAGTCTCGTTATCATGTATTTTAATGTGCATTTTCCTCTTCTCTAGCACTAGTCGATGAGATCCGAATCTAGAATAATTTCCTATTCCATTTCCTTACTTAGATCCATTAGAAATACTACTTGCTTTTTAATTTGTCTAACATTGGACAAGGTTTAATATATTAACAAGGACCTTCCCTTCATCTAGTAGTTCGTCCTTGAATTTTGTTTGGGACTCCCAACACTATTGTTTCTTCTGCATGTTCTTAGGTGTATAAATCTTAAATATTCTCATGAATATGATTGTAAAGAAGTCTTCAAAGATATTGAAAAAGAAGATTGGACTATTACCTCATCTAGTAGATCCAATTCCTATGGGTCCGAGAGAGTGCATATTCCTATAGACAAATCTTTGTCATATATACTAATTTGATTCCCTTTTTTCCAAATGATATTTTGAATAAATTTCATTTCATTATTTCTCATCTTGGTGTCTTGTCAAAACACTATTTTCATACTATGATTGTGAATTAACATCGTTACTCCATCTTGCTTCATTATAGTTTCTAACTCCTTTTAGATATTCATGAGGTAGAGATAATTGATGTATTTTCCATCTTGCTTCATTATACTTTTCATTATAGTTTCTAACTCCTTTTCTTTCAATTGACGTATTAAAACCCTTAAATAATTTAATGGATCACCAGATGGGGTGCCACCTAGAGCAGTCGAGCCACGTGGTACTGGGCCAGGCTAGGCCTTATATACAGGTCACCGGCTCCCATCCCCTCACCATTAAGGATGGGAGCAAGTCGGAGCAGCCAAGCTGATGGGTTGAGTCCTCCCACGCGAGTGAAGGGGACGAACGCACAGTGCACTAAGCAGATAGACTTAATGGTAGATCCATTTGCATCACTCCTCATGAATATATACAATTTTGGTAGGGGACGGGCTCATTTCGAATTCGAGCTGCAGAAGATGGGAATTTCTGAGCTCTGGTGTGGTTATTTCCACCTCATCATCGCCCTAACCACTATTTGTCTTATCTACATGGAAAGGGAGAGAGGCAAGCCCCGCAGGGACGTTGCCTGGTATGCTTTTGACGCTCGCCGAAGAAGACGGCAAAATTTTGAGCGAGCGTTGTCCATGGCTCAGATGCATCTCATCCACAAGGCCAGGAAGCCCAGAACGCCTCCCATGGCCTATGTAGAAGAATTTATTCCAAAGGAATCCATTCAAACTCCTCTGAAACACCTACTCTTCACAGTTCTAGACAATTGGAACATGCCTACTTGTTTTCCAGGGGAAACCACCATGCAGGCCACCAAGGAACACCACAGATCCCACAGAGGGGATGCCCAATGAGAGGACCCCCCTACTTGTTATATTGTCAAAGAATTTCAGGAATACATGGATGTGCAGAAGGAAGCAAGTGCAGAAGAATTCTCCCTGGGTGCGGGCAACCGGACGGCTCAACAGGAACAACACTTATCACAAGCTAGGGATGAAGGCAATGGGAACGTCGAGAGGAAACATGACAGCAGAGGTGGAGGCAACACAACCAGAAGGTGCACTGCTGAAGGAAATCTGGGAGAGGGAGGGTGGAACGGCTCCTATGCTACGTCCCTTATCTGTCATGCAAGAAGAATGGCATGGCCAGCCGCCATTCTTCCACCCGGAACACTTGGAGCTGATGTTCGATTTGAGGAGCTTGGTAGAGCACCAAATCCACCATGCCATACTAATTAGCCAACGCATCGATGTGCTCTATGACGCNGTCATGCAAGAAGAATGGCATGGCCAGCCGCCATTCTTCCACCCGGAACACTTGGAGCTGATGTTCGATTTGAGGAGCTTGGTAGAGCACCAAATCCACCATGCCATACTAATTAGCCAACGCATCGATGTGCTCTATGACGCCTACTCCAACAAGCCACCGGGATAGAGATTCCCTACGTGCGTTGAGGTCCTTATGCTACCATCCAGGGCATGAGAGAAGGAAGGAGGCAAGGACATGGACAATGCAGCGATCACTGGGTAATGGGTACAGTTAATGGTTATGATTAGAATATTTGTTTTGCTTAGAGCCAAGGCTCTAGTTCTATTTAAGTTTCATTATGATGTAATTTAAAAACTAAGGAGATTTTCTCAGACTAATGGGCGCCAAATGTCTTAGTTTCCTTCAGGCGAGACAAATGGCAGCCTAATTTTTTCCACCGACTGTATCGAAGGCTGGCTGTCTCAGTTTCCGTTAACCCGACGGGACAGTTGGCAATTCTGATGTATGTGTTTTTTTTTTAAAGCTAATATAATAGGTTCTACCTTTTTTACTTAAAAAAAAAAAATTGGCATTCTCCTGTCTAAATACATTGATGTACTTTTCTAATTTTGGAATTGTAGACTCTAGTCGAGTGGTCATTTTGACTTCCCTAGTTAGGAACTTCTGAAGATGATTGTGCTCAAGTGAGGCTATACTTTTGATATTAGCTTCCCATTTATCGTCAATCTTCTTAAACTCTTCTAACACTTCTCCAATCGATCGAAAACCTTCTAGCAGGCCAAAACCAAGTAATCTACTCTTAGATGTGGCATCTTCCATGTGATCCCACACTTTGATGCATGATGACCATTCCTCTTGAACTTGGCTTTAGGTTKCCTTAGCTAACTTTTTTTTTCACTCAGGGAAAAACTATCTMTTGACATTCATTTCAGAATCAAAGAGAGAAATGCTCTTTACATAACTCACTAACAAAATACAAAAAATTACAAACTTTTCACTTCCTATACATCAAGAATTTATACTGAATATAGGCTACATCATCTTAAAAAAAAAAAAAAACAATTTTTCAAGATTCTAATAGCTTGATCTAAGAAAACAAACATTCTAAGGATAGCCTCCTCTTAACCAGTAACTAGATATCCCTATGAAACCAACAAGTTTTCCTTGAATTCATAGCATGAAATAGTGCCCTCRACAACTGATAAAGCCCTCTTTGAAAGCATGYCTGCATGATGGTTATGTTCTTTGTATATGTGATGGAAAGTAATGAGTTGGTACTAAAATATTTTCTCTCAAACTCTAGAACTCCAGTGTTGTAAAGCAGCCACTTGTAACTTGTATTTTTTATTGGCCAACTCCAGAATGACTTGTGAATCACCAAGGACTTGCAATTTTGAAATACCCAACCAACAAGAAAAGGAGGGCAACATCAAGAGAGATAACATTTTAGCTCTGGTATTTGATCCACTTCTGCATCCCATCCAAACTTCAAAGGAATGGTTTATAGCAAGCTTCATAATTGCTTCTCCTCCACTCTGGCCATTCTTAGAAGCACCATAGAAGAGTCCCACAACTATCTCCATTTTCAAGTCTGGAATTTTTGTAATTCTGACATTCAAGGATTTTTCAGTATGTTTGAGTTCATAGTACATATTGACAATTTTACAAACAGTGGAGTAGATATTTATAATCCCATTTTGGAAAACCATCTAATTTCTTAAAAGTCAAATATACCAGTAAACAAAGACAAGCAGAGTCTTATGACATTTTGTTTTATGATGTCACTCTTCAAAAGATTGTTCCATCTTGCCAACTCTCTGTTCATCAACAGAATCTAAGAACTATAAAATGATACTCCATATCTTTCTAGTAGTCTTGCATTCGGTAAATATCTGGTCCACCGAGTCTTTATTTCTACAACACAAAACACAGWTACTAGGACCCACCTTGCCCATTTTCATAAGATTGTTCCAGGTCAATATTGTGTCCTCTAATGCCAACCACATGAAAGCTTGAATTTTTTATGGGATATGTCATTTCCAGAGCAATCTGTGCCACCATTTTTGTTGTCCCCTGAAGTATAATGAAGCTATAACCTCATAAATAAATTTAGTAGATAACTTACTCGATGGATGATTAGTCCATATTAGTGTGTTAGATGAGTTATGAAGTGTAATCCCAACATGCTTGAGATCCTTTGTGTAATTTTTCCACTCCTGTGCCAAAGAACCTTCTAGGTTTAAATCATTTGTTGTATACCATGAAGTGGGTATTCCTTCAAATAATGAATTCTTCTTAATATTAGTCAGCGTGTACATCCCCTTTGTTTCAAGAATTGATCTCAGATTATCAGATATCATGTAAGAGGATTCACCCCCAACATAAGGATATGTCCTTATCTTCATCTTCCTTCCATTTCCTATTTCCCAACATAGCCATTCCCCAATCCATTTATAATTCTTAACAAATCCATGCCATAAAAATGATGCATTATATCCCATTTTATTTCCATTCCTGCACTAGTCTTCTAGAGGATATTTTTTCAAGTATTTGGCTTTTAGGACTAAACTCCATAGGGACTTTCTAGGCAATCCTCTCCAAAAGGTTCTCGAAAGTAGAGATACATTAAACCAATACCAATGTTTGATACCCCAACCACCCCATCTCTTTGGGAAGGATATTTTTTCCCAGGCAACTAAGTGAAACTTTTTATTCTTCTGTGTCCTCGACCAGAGGAATTGCATAATTTTACTTCTAATGAAATTATTAATAGAAACAGGAATGCATGCTAGAGAGTACCGGTATATAGGGTAGCTAGAGAGAACTGAATTACACAATGTCAACCTGCCTCCCAAGGATAACCATTTGTTGCTCCACATATTTATCCTTCTACACACTTTTTTAATTATCCAGAACTAGTATTTTTTCAAGTATTTGTTAGGCTTTAAGAAGAAGACCAAGTATTTGATTCCAGAGTACAGTCTATCAACTTTGAAGGGGAACAATGTGTAAATAGTTCTAAATAATTTAGCATTTACATCTGCCAAAAGGAAGCTTGATTTGCATGGATTGACTTCCATCCCTGAAGCCATACAAAATGAAGTTATAAGCTTATAGAAATTACCCCATTCTAGCAAAGATCCAACGCCAAAAAGAATTACATCATCTACAAATAATAGATGTGTAATAAATATTTAAGCTATTATTTTGACCCCCTTAATGTTTCCATCGCTCTTATCCTGGCTAATCATTCTGCTAAGGCCCTCAATCACAAGTAGGAATAACAATGGGGACAACGCCTTAGCCCTCTTCCACATGAAAAGAAAGGAGTTGGTTTACCATTAACTAATATAACACATTTCATTGTAGATACACAGACCATTATCCACTCTGTGACCTGAAGGGGAATCCAATTTGAAGCAGTAACATGTGCAAAAAGCCCCAGTCAACCCGATCATATGCTTTGATTAAATCCATTTTAAGAATAAAAGCATTTCTTTTTTTGTTTTTATTGGATGCAAAAATGCATGTGCTATTCCAATAGCTTCCATAATTTGCATGTTTGGGAGAAATGAAAATTGTTCTTTTGTGACCATCTCATCCAAGGAAGGTTTGATCTTGAGAGCTATGATTTTCGCTATAATTTTCTACATCAAATTACATAACTCACTGGGCCTAAAATCCATGAAGGATTTCGGCTTGTCCCTTTTAGGAATCATAGAAAAATAGGTAGAATTATGGCACCATGGACATTTTTGGTTATTCTTGATTCTTCCACCATCTTAAGAAGATATGTTCCAATAATATCAAGAAATTCGATGAAAATTTCCACAGGCCAGCCATCTGGCCTAGAACTTTTGTCCTTAGCAAAGAAGTGAAGAACTCTGACTAATTCATCCATTGAAACCAGATCCCCAATACGACATCCTCATTCATCATAAGAAAATTTTGGGAAATGACTCAATACACTCAGTTGGTCCCTCACGTCACAACTATTTGACTTGGAATATTGTTTTGAGAAAAATTTCCATGCTTCCATTTCCAAGTCTTTTTTAGATGCAATCACCATTCCATTCTCATGTTTTAGGTCCCAGATGGCATTTTGGATCCTTCTCCCATTCGCATAATTGTGAAAAAAAAATTGTATTTAGGTCGCCTTACTTAACCCAGATCACTCTACTTTTCAAACACCAAGCATTCTCTTCCATCCTTAATATTGGAAGCTTCTTCCTCTCCATCATTTCCACTTCTTCTTTTTGACCTGGAGAAATACAATCGTCCCAAGGTTGTTCATAGAATGCTCTAAGCATTTGTTCGATGCTTAAAAGATCATGCCTCATCTCTAACTTCTTCTTTTTTTCCCATTCTATGACTTTATTTTTTAATCCCTTTAGCTTATACACCATCCTCTACATAATTGAATTGTACTCACAATAATCCTCAAATATCCAGAATTCTTTAACCATTGCTTTGAAACTTTCATCCATTAACCATGTGTGATTAAATTTAAATGGCATGCATGTCCTAGAGGACCCAAGATCTACCTCCATAGCTATAGGCATATGGTCATATATGTTACTAATTTCAACCCATGATCTAACTTTATTGACTATGAAGCCAAGACTCTTAGAGATAATAAACATGTCCAATTTCTTACTGATGTTGTCAGCTCCAGTTCTCCCATTCTTCTAGGTGGGCCTAATTTTTGTAGGCTTTACATCCAAGAGAATAAATTATGAAAGGAGGTCTTGAAAGTAATCAACCATCACATCCACTCTAGATTTTTCACCCCAGACTTCACCTGCTCCCAAAGAAAATTTTAAATCACTACATAAAATCAAATTTGGACTATACAAAATTCTATATTCTTTAACTCTGACCCAGAATGTGAGTTGGTCCTGGTAGGGCGCATAACAGTTAATAAGACTGATCATATTTTGAAACCCCCTCATATTCTTCTTTAGTAAGGTTCTAGCACAAGTCATGTATTCTTTCATATCTACAAATGTAGGGTTCCATAATGAACATAACCCCCCAGATAATCCCACAGCTGGAGTAGCACAGATTTCCCACCCAGGTTGAAGATTTAGGAAAAAAATGCATGCTTTCTCCACATTCAACATTGTCTCTTGAATCATGATGATATCAAGGTTTAGTCTCTCCAGTAACCGCTTGAGAACTATATATTTGGGGTCTCTCCCAATCCCCCTCATGTTTAGGGATAAGATAATCATTTGGAAAGTCCTCGGTGGGGTATACTAGCTCTAAGACCCCCATTAGTAGACTTTGATTCTGATTTTCCTAGATGAACAGACAAAGGAAGATAATTGCTTTCCCCCATTCCCCCTGGGTCTTTGGTCTCAATCGTAGACCGATTTGTTTTCAATTTGTGATTTGTCTTTGTAACAGTAACATTTTGAAAGCAAACAGGGTTAAAAGGAGAAACACATTTCTTAGTCAACCCTTTATCTGGATATATGGATAGAGGGGATTTTTCTAGATCCAAGGCCTTTTCAACTGACTCCCTAAAACCCTTAGAAGAATCAACTTTTGAGATATTCAATAGATTATTCTCCTCTCCTACAAAATTATTTTCTTCTATGGCCTCTGAAGCTTCAGGATATTTTTCAGGGATAGAATTCAAATCGAAATCAGAAGGCACATTTCCTATAGGATCTTTATGCNGAACTATATATTTGGGGTCTCTCCCAATCCCCCTCATGTTTAGGGATAAGATAATCATTTGGAAAGTCCTCGGTGGGGTATACTAGCTCTAAGACCCCCATTAGTAGACTTTGATTCTGATTTTCCTAGATGAACAGACAAAGAAAGATAATTGCTTTCCCCCGTTCCCCCTGGGTCTTTGGTCTCAATCGTAGACCGATTTGTTTTCAATTTGTGATTTGTCTTTGTAACAGTAACATTTTGAAAGCAAACAGGGTTAAAAGGAGAAACACATTTCTTAGTCAACCCTTTATCTGGATATATGGATAGAGGGGATTTTTCTAGATCCAAGGCCTTTTCAACTGACTCCCTAAAACCCTTAGAAGAATCAACTTTTGATATATTCAATAGATTATTCTCCTCTCCTACAAAATTATTTTCTTCTATGGCCTCTGAAGCTTCATGATATTTTTCAGGGATAGAATTCAAATCGAAATCAGAAGGCACATTTCCTATAGGATCTTTATTCTTGCAGTAAAGGGCTTCCGCATCTTCTAAAATCTGTAAATATTTTGTAGAAAGGTGATTTAAGAGAGTAGAAGGTTATAAGAGAGACTTACCCTGACTAGGAACTTTCTTCCTAGAGGACGACTAATCAGAACTAGAAGAGGTTGTAGAGATTTCCAACAAGTCGTCATCTTTCATAGCCTTTTTCTCACTGCTATGGCACTTGACCTGCAAATGACTAGCTTTCCTACATCCATGACATCGGAAAGGAATGCCACGAAATTCCAAACAATGAGAAAAATATAACGAACCCCAAACAATCTCCATTTCTTCTAGCACTAATAACACATTAATCATTCAATTACATATAGCTCTTCTTTAGTCAACTTCCTAATTCCATAATCTTTGTGACCACAGGTCTTTTCAATCTCCTTGATAAACTCCAATTGATCTTGGAACTTAGTTTGCCTCTCCTTCCACCCAAGAGTTTTGATGTACTATATCAATAGCTGCAAGGTTTCTTTTTGTAGGTCCAATACTTTAGCTTTAAAGGATTTCTTTATTTGTTCATTGATTTTTTCCTCTTCGGAGACTTCTTCAATGAACTTATTTACTACTTCTTGGGATCCTTTATAATACTAAACTTGATTTTTTAGAGATGCAATCTCTTTCCTCATATCCTCAATTTCATTCTCACTAACCTTGGATTTATTTATGGTTTCATGGAAAATAGCTAGCCTAGTTAATAACAAATCACTGAGTTTGTCTCTCTTAACATTGAACAACAAATCTACAGTAGTACAAAGAACAACACTATCTATGCCTACTATTTTTCTCCGCTGGGTCCTTTTGACTATAACTTGCTTATAGTGATTGTATGTTATAGATTCCAAGTCTTCAACCTCCTTCAAGGGATCTGGAATAGGTTTATCACCCCATGATAATACATTTTAAAGATTCCCTCAGTTGTAAAAATACTCCATTAATGGTTCATTACCCTTATTACTTACTTTAGGAATAGCCTCTTCATCTCCACCCAAATTGATTACCTAACTAGGTGGTGTTATAGTCTGTTGAGCTTATTGCTCAACTGGAGTCTACTCTACTAGTTTTTATTGCTCACTTCATGAAACCTCGTTAGTGCTTTGTCTTTCCATAGTTTCTTCATGCTACAATATTTCTTCATCTCTCTTTTTCTTTTCTTCTTCTTCTATTATCCTTTGTTTTTCGTATTCTTCTTTTTACCTCATTTCTTATTGCAACTTCTCTTCTTCTTTTCTCTTATATTCTTCTTCAATATGCCTATGTTCCTCTGGCTTTCTTCCTAAGTTCCTCATGAAGTAACTTATATTTTTATTCTTTCTTCTTTTCTTCTTCTTCTTGCATTTAATTTTCTTTGGCATCCTATAACTCATTCTTCATGTGTTCAACCCCAAAGGCTTTCCTCTTCTTCTCTATTTCTATCTAGGCATTTTCATCTTCTTGTCTTGTCCTCTACTCCTCCTCTATTTTCATCTTTCACTCCTCTTCTTGTTGTTCCCTAATTTTTATGTATTTCCTCTTAGATTCCTCTTTCAATCCAATATCCTCAAGTCTCCTAGCCTCTTATTCTTCCTTATTAACCCTTTCTACTTTGGCTAGTCCCATAGTTATCTCATCCATTTGTTCATCGAGGGACAAAGTGTTGAAGACTACCAAGCAAGGATGTTGCTTGCTTAACTAAACCTCATCCCAATCCCTGACATTTTCATAGGGTATTTCATCTTCCTAGAATTCATGAGTGTATGGCCAAGCTAAAGATATTACATCATAATATTTAGCTATCATGATTTAAGGATCGTGTCTCCTCAATTGTCTAAGAGGAAACATGCATACAAGAAGCATGCTAGCTTGGTTTCTTGCATACTTTGGGTGTTTTAAGAAATGATGGCCTGGACTGAAATTATAAGAAATATAAATCTTTTTCTTCTCCTTTTTCAGCAATGAAATGTTGAAATCTTGAAGTATTGTTTGATATGCTACTCACCTAGAATAACTCTGTTAGGTACATACTTTAGAAAAAGTTGAGGTGTTGCAATTGCACCATAGATTCTGAGATAAGTAAGGTCTTCTTTGAGGTACCAATTTTCAAGGTACTTAATCAACTTCCTATTATCCTCTATCATTGGTGGACATTCTCTGTAGAAAATGATCTTCTATAGCAGAGCTAGGAAAAAGTCACAAATGACTACATGTTGTTTTTATAATTGTTTTCCCAATACATTTGACAATATACATGCACAGGGGTTTCTAAAATATGTCAATTAAGGTTGAGAGTTGAAAATAYATTGGAAGCACACKCTACATCCAATAAATAAGATGTTATATAGAAATTAGAAACAACCCCAGGCTTTGTCATTGCCTTTTGTGCCTTTTCAATCATACAAATAAGTTGATTAGATAAAATGGCAAACCGATTAAATAAAAAACCTGTAATASCTATAGTTTAAGCTAATGGAATCCAAGAATCTATGGAACACAAACAATCTCTCTTCCCATATAATGTAGCTATCAAAGCCATAAGATACATGTATATTTCCCTCAAGTTGGAGATAGAGTAATTACCATTAATCCAGATTATATTTGGCTCAAAATGAAAGCGGAGATATAATAAAGAAATGTATAGAGATATCTCAGATATCCAATAATATATCAGAGATGCAACCATAAACACAAAGATACAATAATACACAATTTCTATTAATGAGCGAAATGTACAAAACAATAGAAATACAAACTGAAAGACTCGCTAGAATGTTGGCAGCTTATCTTTGAGAAGAGATGTGATGGCTACTCACATTCACAAGAAAATGATTAAAATGAGGCTCTAAATTCATTTTTAACATAAATAAATCCAAAACCCTAACCCCAAAAGATGAAAATCCAACAGTTTTGTGGACCTCGTTTTGGGTAGTTTGGTGTATCAACTTCCCAGGTTCGTAACTTTGGCATATGATCTCCATTTGGGGCGCACGATAGCTCGTTGGAAAGGTATCGATTAGGAGATTCATTTTGGTGTGTCAATCAAAGCCTTTTATTGTCATTGAGGTGCTCGATCCTGAAAAGACTTCATTTAGACCCTCAAAATGGCTCTGGAAGTTCAGGAACCGGAAATTTGCTAAAAAATAGTAAGTTGTCAGAAGACTATTTTGAGCCAGTTGGAATAGGTGGGTGGCCACCAATATCCACCTAGATCAATCCTCCCTCCTTAGGAAGCAATGGTCTCCATTACGTTGAGTGCCCGGGAGAGAGGGAAAAGTGTTTGTTGAATATGCATCTTGATGAGTTGGTTGCCTTCCTGGAGAAGTTGCATTGCTTAGCTTGTTGAAGGTTGTCACGAACCTGTGGTTGGAAGGGTTGGACCTTTTTAACCAGTCTAGCTACATGAGATGACTGTGTGCAAAAGAAATCCTTGCGCTCTTCTTCAATCTTGTCGACCTGCTTATGCTGGACAGAAGGTGCTTGGACTAAGGGTACAGTGCTTGCGGTGTTCTTTTGTTCAACTTTTGAACAAACTGTGAAGAAGTTGAATTTTGTAGTATGAGATACTACCTTGCGGAACTTTTCAGGTCGGACAGTAGTTGGAACTACCTCTGGTATCCTGTAGAGATGACCCACCACTATAATAATGACACTGTGAGTTTGAGACTCATAAATAGCATGGTTCTTCCACATATATGGTTGGCCCAAAAGAACATCAGAGACATCCAGCGGGGCAAAATCACATCATACCTCATCCTTGAAGGGTTGGATTCCATATGACAATCGACACTGCTGACTGACATGGAGATTGCGTCCCTGGCGAAGCCACCCAATGTTGTATGGCTACAGGTGTGGTGTTGTCGACAATCCCAATTGTTTGACGACCTCTGCTGAGATGAGGTTCTTCTGGCTTCCGCTATCAACAATAAAATGCAGTGGGGTCCCCTTCACCCACATATGCAAGATACCAGATATATAAAATATGCAGAACAGAAACGAAATGCTAGAAATAACAGAATAACAGTGAAATATCCAGCATAAT
>SNQJ01S0158524.1:2909-21989 GCA_010110895.2 Picea sitchensis
TACCTTGCTTCCGACCTGATGGTTGTGACGTAAAGCAAGATGATATGATGAGACTAGCACTGAGCTTCCGGCTGGATAGCTGTGACATAAAGCCAGTCTAGTATACTGCTTCCGACCGGATGGTTGTGACATAAAGCAGGACGAGTATCTTGCTTCCAGCTTGAGTGTTGTGATGTAAAGCAAGACATTGAGATGAGACAAGTACTGAGCTTCCAGCTTGACAGTTGTGACGTAAAGCCAGTCTTGTATTATTATGAGACAGCCTTGTGTTGTGATGATGATGAGGTATCAGTTTTTATACTAATACATATTGATGCAGATGATGATGGCATTCCTTTGAGAATGATGATTCTACCGATGAAGAAAACTTCCGATGATTTATAGATACGCCAGCCAAGATGATATTGATGATGTTGTCCTCCCACTTGATGTTGTTGATGATGATGTCCTCTCTCTCTCGCATGATGTTGTTGAAAAATACCTTTTTTGTTAAGGGGGAGTGTTGAAATATTGTAACTGCAAAGTGTATTCTTATTATTATTGATATATTATTCATAGGATCAATCCCCATTGTGGATTGATCAGGTCGGTTATTGTAATAGGGCCAAATCCCCTTTTACGGATTGGTCAAAAGACAATTGTAATAGGCAGAATAGGAAGTCGTCCCCAGCAGTTATTAAAGAGACCCAAAAATATAATAAAGGTGGGTTTACCCACCCAGTTTGAGAAGTCGGCCCTGCCAGTGAAGAGACACTTAACACGTGCCAGACTTGTATAAATAAAGGAGGCTAGCGCCTCACTTAGACATAACTAACTTGCTCAGTTTGAGAGACAAGTTATGATTTGGTACCAGCAAAGGAGAGAGAGAGTGGCGCATATCTAGGAGAGGACTTTCTGTATTAGCATAAGAGATCTCTTGGCATTGTATTGGCTATCTATATTAAGAAAGTTTTGCTAGGTTTTCTTCCCCTAGAGGGTTTCTCAGGATAAATGTTGTGTCTCTTGTGATTGTGTATTTCTCAGTGATCTTGGATTATGCTATTGTTATCTAATGAAATGCAAACATCTATAATAATGGCTTAAACATTAACAGTGTTTACCTCCACGTGTAACCCTGACGAGAATAGAATATTCCAGGAAGCAAGAAGAAACCCTAAAACATTAAACTTAACCCTAGAAGACAAGTCGGCTCAAGGAAATAATTAATATTAAGTATTTAGCATCCAAAATGAGAATTCGGCCCAGAGAGCACAGGAAAACAGTATAAATACAAGTAGCCAGACCTCATTTGGTACCACACAGCTCAGAATTTCGGCTTGGAAGAAGTGCGCACTGCAAAAACTGGGCAAGTGCGCAAGTCTAGGGAGCAGTTGCCACAATCTGTATTCATGGTTTAGGCTCGAACTTTCTATTGGTTATGGTTGGACTTTCTGATCAATCTTGGTTATCTTTGTGCATTAGCCGTGGTTGGTTATTAGTTTGCTTCTGAAATCATTCTCTGTCAAGGCTAAGGTGCTCGGGGGTGGCTTCGGCCTATGGTTGGGTGACAATATTGTTATATTGTTAATGGTTAAATGAGCACATCCATTACTTTCTAACAGGTTATGGGCCCACACTATCTTCAGACAGTCTAACTGCTGGAAGATAGAGTGGGAGGATTTGCTCAGTTACAGTTGCAATTACAGCTAGTTTTTGTTGCAGCAACAAAACCCTAACCCTCTTGTTGAGGCACCTTAAGTGAAGAGATTGACCTAATTTCTGGATAGCCTAGTGCACCCTAGCTTAACACATCTCCTGGTACTCTCAGTAAACTAAGATGTCAAGTTTGAGTTTTTTTGGTCAAAATCAAGGGTTGACCAAGTCAAAGCAATTATGACTTACTCTATGAAGTCGGAAAACAAGTTAGAAGGGGCTTCTAACTTTAGACCATGGAAGAAAAGGATTGACCTCATCCTTGCCAAGAATAAGGTGTTGGATATCGAGAAAGGAAAGATCGTGGAACCACAGTTTGAAGAAGGAAAAGAGAAGGAACCTCAAAACGTTGCAGTTATGGAGAAGTTCAAAGACAATGACATCAATGCCATGAGTATCATAGTGGACTTTATAAAAGACCACTTAATACCCTACATCTCCCATCTTGACTCGTCTAAGAAGATGTATGATGCCCTAACAAACCTCTTCTTAGTCAGGAACATTGGACAAGTAACAAGTCTGAAGAATGAGCACCGTGACATGAAAATGAATGATGATGACAACATAACATGATACCTTGTGAGAATCTCTCAGTTAAGAGATCAACTACAAGCTATTGAAGAAATCATTTCAGAGAAGGAACTGGTAAATATAGTACTCAATGGTCTTCCCAAGACATGGAATGCATTTGCCGCAAGCATGAATACAAGAAAGGAGTATCCCACATATGAAGAACTTTGGACTTGCTTTGCACGAGAAGAATCAAGGATTAGTGCAAACGAGAAACCCCAAAAGAAATACGATGAGCAAGCTTTCACAGCAAGGAATAAAAGGAAATTTGGCCAAAGGAAGAAATCAAATCAAGAGAAAGATATGTCAAAAATGCAATGCTTCAATTGTCGAAATATGGTCACTACAAGAATCATTGTCCCGAGTTAAAGAAAAGGAAGGAAAAACACAAAGCATCAATTGTCGAAGAAAGGGAACACTCAAAGAAGGCCAAGCAGGACAAAACAGACTTCTTCTTCTAAGACAAGGTAACAATATTCTTCATAATTCTTGTACATACCATGTTTACATAGTTTTTGTACATATCTTGCATATCTATTTCTTAGAAGATAAGATGTTCAAAGAGAAACAATACCTATGGAAGATTAACAAGATAAGGATTGCTATCACGATGAGTACAAGTCAAGCAATACAAATGAAAAGATGAAGTACATCGACAACCCTTGGTAACAATTCATGTGGAAGTTGTTGCCGTCCTTATACACACTTGCAAACGTGAGCTAAGTCCTGCTCAGTTAGTGTGTCCTCGGAGGCACAATGCCTAGGTTCAAAGTCCACGTTGTCACTTTGACTTGAACCTCTTCCGTCTAGGCTAACTCCTAGGGAAGCCAAGCTTTCCTAGGAAGAGGGGGTAGACCTAGTTACTAGATGATTAATATTTAATGTTCTAGGAGGTGATTTTAATTATTGGTCAAAAGGTCGGAATCTAGCCTAAAGATGTCCAATCCAACAAAATGCAAGATCACAGCTTATCATGTATGAAAATTAGGACCTTTTCCTAGGGCAACTAAAGCTAGTGCCTAAGATTGGGCAATGGGGTCAACTAAGTTAGGGGAATGTTAGATTTACAAGATAAGTTACAAAGTATTACAATAAGAAAGATACAATTTAGATACAAAAGAATAAATGAGATATCTGATTAAGACTAGATACAAGATATACAATATATTCACAAGTTTGCT
Source organism: Picea sitchensis (assembly GCA_010110895.2). Lineage (NCBI taxonomy): Eukaryota > Viridiplantae > Streptophyta > Pinopsida > Pinales > Pinaceae > Picea > Picea sitchensis. The sequence continues at coordinate 6,353 of SNQJ01S0158524.1, forward strand.
CACATGTGAAAGAATTAAAGATACATAAGATAAAGAGATCAACACATGAAGCCAAGCATGCTCACAAATAGAGACTCCGTTGGACTCCCTTTTCAATGGCCAAAGAGGCATAAAGCACTCAAGACTAATCGAGAGAGAATGCCTCGGTGGATAGCACTTCTTGAAGGATCACCTGCGAGATAAAAAAATGAGTAAGCTATGAAAGAAAAGTGCTCAGTTGAAGAGATATAACCACTTAGCGATAATTCCACAACACATAATTTAACTAGCATTATGAATGTAAAAATGAGAACTGATTGAGATCAATGAACTTGCAAGTGTGTAAATGTATTGCTTGGTGTTGTAGGTTGAAAATTGAATTAAGTGATTAAGTGTGAGATTAATTTTAGCCCTATCTAGATGTCAACCCAAAACTCTCCCTCCCCAATTACCCAATGGTTGCTAGATGCTCAAGGTGAGACAGCGAGGGCCTACCCTAGCTTTGCAGGTCAACCCTAAGGCCGAGTACTCTAGAAAATTTATGTGGCTTTCCTCAAAACCTTAGTGGCTAAGATGGCGAGTTAAGGGGTACTATTAAGTCTAATTAATGAATTTTAGATCAAAGAGCTAAATATTGTGAAGTGTGATTGAGTGCTTGTAGCTTGCTCAACAAAGTTGCCAAAGTATTGAAATTTGAAATACGTGAAGGTTGAAGCCTTTTATCAATGACGTTGTCAGACGAGTTCTTAAATTGTTATATTGTAAAAGTGAAGTATAAGCGAGCGTAGCTTATGAGAATTGTAAAGATTGCTTAAGCCCTTAAGATATCGATACATGCATGCATATACATAAGATGACAAACTTAAGCAGGTTACTTGCATGTAAAGTGAAAGACAAAACCGAAAAAATTAATTAACCGATTAACCCATGCATGTGTGATATGTTTACAAAATTAAAGACATCTTGAGATAAAGCTGAAAACGTATCCTGATGCCTCCACGGGCTCTAAGCTAGCATATGTTATAGATCTACTCTAGATTATTTTAAGTAAGCATGCATGTAGAAACCACAACTAATCTGGCTAAACTAAGCATGAAAAATAAGCGAAAGAGATCTAATCTGGAAGCTGTAATGAACAAAAGGGGAAAAGAATGCAAACCACTTGGGTACAACTCCTTTGGGCTTACGTTTACAGTATTTTAAAGTAAATTGGAAAAATAAAGTGTTACCCAGTGAGAGGAGTTGTTGGGAGGGTGTGTTGTGCATGTGATTTTGGCAACATGCCCTCTTGTCTGGTAAGAACACCTGCCATAAATCCTTGGCTATAGCTTGCTGATTTAGCTTACAACACACTCAGAAAAATGTTATGAAATCTTTGTTTTTTAGGAAAAGATTTCGTGCATTAAAGAACCAGAGAACTGAAAGACTTTAGGTGACCAATCAAAACATGTTAGCGAAATGAGAATGAGAAAATGTGAATAATACAGAAATAACTTTGGAGTGTAAGGAGTCTAAAATAATGAAGGCACATATAATGAAACCCTTGAAGTCCAGCCCGCAACAAACTCAACACAATAACATGCATACAATGGATAATATGAGTTATTAATAAGTGAAATACTTGCACATTATCTAGCTAACCACATATTTAGATTCACAAGAATACTCTTTCCAAAACCTACTCAAATAAAATACTTTACCTAAGATCCATTCATACATGTATCACATCAAATTGAAAAGATTATACCTCATATGTTTACAAGATCCAAAATACTTGTAGGTCTTTAAAAATCCTCGAAAGCGTTTCTTTTTATTATCCAATGGAAGAGATTGTAGCAACTAGTACTTACAAGCCCTTCCAAGAACAAAACAGTGAAGAATATACGGCAATAATAGAGAGAGATAGAGAATGGGATGGTGGGAAACTAGTAACCTCATTACCAGCCAATGAAAGGGTCACAAATGAGGGGTGAGAGGTCTCTTAAATAGCTTGAGAAGCCAAAGAGACCCCTCTTGGATCTTCAACAAGTGTCAAATATCAGGGAACAAGAGACAGCTCAAAGACCAAGATGAGCCAATGAATGGATGAGGGGCTTTTTAGGGTGAGGGGAAAAGGTAAGAAAGGTGAAAGGATGGGGATAAAGCAAGGAAGGTTGAGAAAAAGAAGTGAGAGGAGACCATGTATGGGATAAAGGAAAGGCCCACGCTCCATTTAAAAGGAGAGTTTCCAACCCAAAATTGATGTTTCCATGTTTGAACGTGTGACCCTTTCCAAACATGCGTGGGTTCCCAAAGAAACGTGAGGTAGAGCGTGAGTTGGCTTGGAGTGTGGAGGAGTATGGGTTGAGTGTGGTGAACACACTCCCCAATGGCACCTGATAGGTGGAGGAACGTATGGGAGGAAAGATGGGCCTACGTTCCATTAAAAGAAAGTTTCAATATTTAAGTGGACAGTACGTGAGGAACACGTGAGGTAGAGGGAGGGCCGTGAGGTTGAAGTGGGGTGTGTAGGTGGGAAAAGAGAGATGAGTATGTGGAGGAGAGGGGCCCATAACTTATATAAAACAAGTTATTAAATCAATTAATGAGTTAAACATGAGCTCTCCAGCATTAGGAAGGGGACGTGAGGGAGATATGTGGAATTAATTGAAAATTGATTTTAATCAAATGTGGGTTTAAGAGGTAGGTAAGGGTTAAGATGGTTTAGGTGGGCTCTTTCTCATCACTATGCCTTTTACTTCCTTAATTTGGTCCACTATTATAAAAAATTACATTTTTTCCCATGTTACGGGTTTGGCAATTAAAACCATACATTTTCCCGAAAAACTCTAAGTGGACAAACAACCTAGCAAAACTTGTGTCAGAAGCCCGAGGTTGAAACTTGTTCCGCAGTGCGGGGTCTCATTAGCTTTCTTTTGAGTACAAAATACCCCTACCTGTGGAAATCTCCGTGGACTAAGTTTTACATTAAATACCAGAATTAATTGATTAGTAATCAATTAATTAATTGAACAACAAAAAACCTATCTATACTCGTGAATTCCATGAGAATTTCCGCGTCTTGTCTTATGGTCATTTACAACATTCTAAGCACTAGCTACCTAGGAATGACTTCATTAGAAACGTCTTTCGCCACTTTGGAGAATTATTGGGTGGAATTGAAAAACTCAAGGGAGATTAACCGGTGGTTAGAGCCACATTATTAACCTCGAGGGATAAAAAACACTTCGTGAACTCTCCTAATGAGGAAAACCCTAAGACGAAAGCCTTGACCTAACATGATCCCATGTAGACTTATTACAATATTAACCTTGGGGGTCTTGTGTAATCAACACAAAATTTGTCTTCGGAGGCAAGAATTGCTAGTAGAAACCAAGTGCGGTAATCCCGCTTACAAAATTTGTGCTGGAGGCAAAAATTGCCTAGTAGAGCCAAACTGTCTTCGACATACTAGCATCTGATGATGCATTACTTCATGGCACATGGAGTTGACCTCCTAGTTGAATAGGCGGTCAACAGAAGCTATTAACATAAGTAACAACTGCAAGATAAGCCGAAATCAGAATCAAACTTGAAGAAACATGGAAGAAGTAAAAACAAAAAGAAGTCAACAATCAAAAGGAAATTGGAAAAAGACTTGTGACACTTTGCAGAAAGCAATAAGGATGCAGACGGAAGCGTGGACTCTCCTAGATGGAGCGAGCCAATTATATAATTCCAAAAGAAGAGCATGCATTCATGCATGAAGCAAAGATTAGGAGGGAGCTAATCCGAAATAATATGAGCCATTGAGGATTATGAAGTATCTATCTATGTTCCCATCAATGGTAGCAGCCATGAAAAGCAACACGTGTTTAGTTTGACTTTAGAAGAAGTCTTCTTCGAAAAGAAGCCTTAAAGTATCCTTGGTTGTCCATCCACATCCATGATCCTATGATGAAAGGAAGAAGTCGGAATCTTCAGGGCATGGAATCTATAGAAAATTCCATGGACCCAAGAGCTAAAGAGAAACATGAAAAAGAACATGAAGATTCCAAGAGAGAAAGAAAAGCCAGAATAACCAGTCATTATATCAAGAATCACAAGACTACCAGCTTGATCTGAACCCTCTAGAAGCAATCAAGCAGAAGAAATGGAAGTTGTGATAAAGAACAATGTGTTGAAGACTTATGAATGGAAGCATTGCGAGATCCAGAACTAAAGGTTCTCCCAGATGGAGGGAAAAAACTATGATGATAGCTTGTTCTAGTAACCAGACATACTTGAGCCAGTATATCCCCTGCAATATCCATGGGTTGGAGTTCACATCAAATGAATGTAAGGCTTGTTCTCCTCAACAAAGTAATTGAACAAAGAAGTGTATGTAGAGCAATCTCAAGGTTTTAAGGTTTACCAGAAAGAGACTCTTGTATGCAGATGGAAGAAGATCTTATATGAATTCAAACAACTTGGTGCAGAGCCTCCAATGCACAGCAGAAGCGTGGTGAAACACTTTCTATAATAGAGATATTGTATCAGAATGGTTACTCAGAAGTCTAGGATGATGAATTGCTAATCCATGACAAACTCTCATGATGACAGAAGAAGTGCCACTTGGATATGTTCCAGTTTGAGCTTTGCCACGATGTTATGAGCTAGCGGGAAACAAAAGCGTTGAATCCAACTATGATATACTATAATGATCAAAGCTATATGAAGCCTTCAGAGAAAACTAGTGTTCCAAAAAGAACGAAGTACATTGAGATCAAGCATTACATCCTCCGTGATGAGGTCCAGAAAGGAGAAGTGGTTCTCCAATATATCTCCACGGATGAGCAGATAGAAGACATTTTGGTAAAGCCTCTGTCCAAGATGAAAAAGGTCGTGTACTCAAGAAACAAGTTGGAGCTCATGGAGATGACTTCCTTATTGAAAAGGGAAGAGATGACTCCCAAGTTGGGAGGGAGCATTGATGTGTTATCGATTTATGGACAGACATTTTTTCAGTTCGAAAAATGGTCCAGGATGAGCAGTTCATTTCCAGTTTGGAAAGTGGTTTGAGATTTCTGACGAACATGCATTTTCCAGTTTGGAAAGTGGTTTGAGATTTCTGACGGACATGCATTTTCCAGTTCGGAAAATGGTCCAGATCAAACAGTCATTTTCATAATGAAAATGGTTCAATAGATTGTTGATGTACCATAGACAGTGATTCCCCTTGTGGCCAGTGTGTGGGAATGGTCTAGGACAGTCTTTCTTCTTGACAGTCACTCTCAGTAGTGGTCAGGTAGAATGGTCCACCTCGTCGGGCAGTCATTCTTTCGTTCACAATTGTGAGCAGTTTCGAAGAATGGTCCGTTTTGGAGGTTGGTGCAGGCCAGTCATTTCCTTGGGAATTGGTCCAAACAGTCATTCCCTAAGGCAGACTCATTCTCTCCAAGTTGCACTTTGTTTAGTGTCGGAGGAATGGCCCAATTAGGTGAATGGTCAAGGTTCAGCAATCGGGGAAAGGCATTCCCTAGGGCAGACTCGTTCTCTCCTGGTCGCACTTTCTTTAGTGCCAGAGGAATGGCCCAGATAGGTGAACGGTCCAGGCTCATAAATCAGGACAGTTATTCTTCTATGCTTGAGAAGAATAGTCTAGATAGCTCATGGTTGATGTTTTACTTTCTGAGGACAGATGCTCTTCCAGATCTCACAGATGTGAGTGGAAGAATGGCCTAGATGACTCAGTTTATATCATGATAATGTTTGTCTGTGCAGGTTGATATCAAATGATATAATCACTATGGAGACTGTATGTCTCTGGCCAGTAGATGTATGCTATTGTGGTGGATGTGTTCAACTGGTTGTGACTATGTGTCACTGATTAAGTAGTTGTGTGCTACTTGGTGTGGTAGTGTACCACTCGATTGTAGTTGTGTACTACTATGTGTTGATATTATGGTAGCTGCGGGAGGTATTTACCTCCACGTGTGAACCTGACGAGAATAGAAGACTCCGAGAAGCAAGAGAAACCCTAATAAGTTGGCTAATAACCCTAGAAGTCTTGTCGGCTCAAGAAGATAATTTATATTAGGTTATTAGCCTCCAAGAGAAAAAGTCGGCCAGAAATAATAATAATATACTGAACAGACATGTACCCAGAAGGAGAAGTCGGCCCCAGCAAATCTAGCAGAACCACTATAAATACAGGGCGCTAGTTCTCATTTGACACATCTCAGAATTGCAGAGAGCAACTGGTGCGCACTGCAGTTCCCAGTTTGGTGAGCACGTGTGGAGGAGAGCTGCAGGTGCAGCTGCTACAGCAACCAGTTTCAGTGTTGGCTTGGACTATCTCTTGGCTAGGGTTTGGACTATCTCTTGGCTAGGGTTTGGACTATCTAATCAGCTATGGTGTGCTATCCTTGGAGGAAGATGCGCTACACCTTGTTTGGCTATCTAGCCTAGGGTTTGCTTCCGGAGTAATTCTCAGTCAAGGTTAAGGTGCTCGGAGGGTGGCTTCGGCCTATGGTTGGGTGACGAGGGTATCTTCAATGGTAAAACAAGCACAATCTTCTATATTCTAACAGGTTATGGGCCCACACCTCCTTCATTCAGTCTAAACGCTGGAAGGAAACATAGCCGCTAGGATATTGAGCTCGTTGAGGAATTGTCGCTAGGGTTACTAGCAGAAGCAGCTTCCAAGAACACTGTCGCTAGGGTTACTAGCAGGAGCAGTTGCAGAAACCCTAAACCTCTTGTTGAGGCACCTTAAGTGAATGGATTGACCTAATCTCCGGATAGATCAGTGCACTCTAGCCTAGCGCATCTCCTGATACTCTCAGAAAGCCAAGACGTGAAGTTTGAATTTCTGGTCAAATCTAGGGTTTACCAAGTCAAGCAGCCATGACTAACTCTATGAAGTCTGAGAACAAGTTAGATGGAGCCTCTAACTTCAGAGCATGGAAGACAAGGATTGACCTCATCCTTGCCAAGAATAAAGTGTTGGATATCGTGAAAGGAAATATCGTGAAACCATAGTTTGAAGAAGGAAAAGAGAAGGAACCACAGAACGTTGCAGCTATCGAGAAGTTCAAAGATGTTGAACTCAATGCCATGAGTATCATAGTGGATTCTATAAAAGACCACTTGATACCCTACATCTCCCATCTTGATTCATCGAAGAAGATGTACGATGCCCTAACAAATCTCTTCTCAGTCAGAAACATTGGACAAGTTATGAGTCTGAAGAATGAGCTCTGTAACATGAAGATGAATGATAATGACAGCATAACATCATACTTTGTAAGGATCTCCCAGTTAAGAGATCAACTACAAGCTATTGAAGAGATCACTTTAGAAAAGGAATTGGTAAACATAGTACTCAATGGTCTTCCCAAGACATGGGATGCATTTTCCGCAAGCATGAACACAAGGAAGGAGTATCCAACATTTGAAGAACTTTGGACTTGCTGTGCTCAAGAAGAATCAAGGATCAATGCAAAAGAGCAACCCCAAAAGAAGTACAATGATCAAGCCTTCACATCAAGATTCAAGAACTTCAAGAACAAAAGGAAGTTTGGTTCAAGTAAGAAGCCAAATCAAGAGAAAGACATTTCAAAAGTACCATGCTTCAACTGTCGAAAGTATGGTCACTACAAGAATCATTGTCCCGAGCTAAAGAAAAGGAAGAAGAAACACGAAGCATCAATTGCCGAAGAAAAGGAACGTACAAAGAAGGCTAAGCAAGATGGAAGAGACTTCTTCTTCTAAAGGTAACAACACTCTTCTTATTTCTTGTACATATCTCGTTTGCATCGTCTTTGTACATATCTTGTATATCTATCTCTTGGAAGATAATATGTTCCAAGAAGAACTATACCTATGGAAGAACAAACAAGATGAAAATATATATCATTAGATAATACACATGAAAGAATACAAATCATGTGGAAGCTATTGCAAGATAAGCCGAATCAATCATGAAGAGGATTAGAAGAAGCAAAGACAGAAAGAAGTCAGCAATCGAGAGGAAATTGAAAAAAAACTTAAGACGTTTTGTAGAAGACAACAACACGGAAGTGTGGACCCTGTTAGACAAGAGAGCCAATTATATATTGCAGAAGACAATAAGGATGCAGATGGAAGCATGGACTCTGTTAGACGGAGGGAGCCAATTATATGCACTTATACATGAAGCAAGGATTAGGAGGGAGTTAATCCTATGATTCATTGAAGATAATGAAATATATATATCCATGGTAGCAGCCATGAAAGACAGTACGTGTTCAGTTCAATCGCAGAAGAAGAATTCTTCGAAGAGAAGCCTTAAAGTATTCCTGGTTGTCCATCCAGATCCGTGATCCTCTGATGAAAGGAAGAAGTGGAATCTCTAGGGCATGGAATCTATAAGAAACTCCATGGACCCAAGAGCTAAAGAAAAACATGAAGAAGAACATGAGGATTCCAAGAAAGAAAGAGGAACCAGAACAACCAGTCATTGTATCAAGAATCACAAGATTACCAGCCTGATATGAACTCACTAAAAGCAATCAAGCAGAAGAACTGAAAGTCGTGATGAAGAACAGTGTATGGAAGACTTATGAATGAAAGCATTGTGAGATCTAGAACCAGAGGTTATCCCAGATGGAGGGAGAAGATTATGATGATTACTTGTTCCAGTACACCAGACATATCACTACATGAGTTATTATATCATCCGCAACATCCATGAGTTGGAGTTCTACATTAGATGAATGCAAAGAATGTTTTCCAGAGAACTTGAATAAAGAGTATACGAAGAGCAATCTCAAGACTCTAAGGCATACCAAAAAGAGACTCTTACATGCAAATAAAAGAAGATAACTTGGTGGAGAACCTCCAGTGCACAGCAGAAGCGTGGTGAAGATTTCCTATAACATCAAGATGACTACTCAGTAGATCAGATCTCATGATGACAGAAGAAGTAACACATGGATATGTTCCAGCTTTCCAACTATGATATACTCTATTGTTCAGATCTACATGAAGCCTTCACAGTGTTCCAGACTAAAGTGCATTTGAAATCAACCATTACATTATCCATGATGAAGTCCGGAAAGGAGAAAATGATTCTCTAATACATATCTCCACAAATGAGCAGATAAGCAGACATTTCGGTAAAGCTTCTATCCAAGATGAAAGAGTTTGCGTACTCAAGATGGAGCTCGTGGAAACAACTTCCTTCTTATTGAAAAAGGAAGAAATGACTCTCCAAGTTAGGAGGGAGCACTGAAAACATTATTGAAGACATTCATTTTCAAGATTGAAAAATAGTCCATCTTGGACAGATGCTTTCATGTTCGGAAAGTCGATTGAGACTTCTGACGGACAGTCACTTCCTATTGTGGTTAACATAGGAAGTAGTCTGATTGCTAATGTATCATAGACAACAACTACCCATTGTGGTTAACATGGGGAGTGGTCTAGGGCAGTCTCTCTTCTTGAGGGTTACTCAAGAAAACTGGCCCGCCTCGCCGGACAGTTATTTCTCATTGTGGTTAATGTGAGGAATGGTTTGTTTTGGAGGTTGATGCAGGACAGTCTTTTCCTCTTGTGGTTAACGGAGGAAATGGTCCAGACAGTCATTCCTTAGGGTTTACACATTCTCTCCAGGCTGCACTTTGATTAGTGTAGGAGGAATGGCCCAGGGTGGGGAATGGTCCAGGCTCAGCATTCCTTAGGGTTATACATTCTCTCCAGGGTGCACTTTGATTAGTGTAGGAAGAATGGCCCAGGGTGAGGAATGGTCAAGGTTCAGAAGAAAGGACAGTTATTCTTCCTTGCTTGAGAAGAATAGTCCAGATATCTCATTATTCTACTCTGAGGTAGATATTCTTTCAGAACCCACAGATGTGAGTGAAATATTGGCCCAGATGATTCAGTTTATATCATAACATTGTTTCTGTGCAGGTTGCTATCAGAGGTTTGTTATGAAGACTGTATGACAGTAGATGAAGACTATTGTGGTAGATATGTTCCATTGTTCGTGACTATACATTGTTGATCAAGTACTTGTGTGTTACTTGGTGTGGTAGTGTACCACTGGATTATAGTTATGTACTACTATGGATAAACACAGTTGTGTTCTATTTTTACTCTAATTGCCTTGAAGACTATCAGCAGTTTATTGGAGATAATCATCATCCAGACAAATGATGAACAGAGATTTTCCAGACGGAAAATAGTTCAGAGCATTATAAGAATGACTCTTGTGTCACTCTATGGTCTGAGTGACTTATCCAGCATCATGTTTGATTACTCAGATGAAGTATGGTTTCGAGAGATGATGCAGCTGATGGTGATGGTGATGCTCATGATCTAGTCATGAGATAGTCTAGACGATTATGTTGATGCTACCGGGTGAATGATATGTTTTTGTGCTCAAAGACCATTACCTGTAATACCTCCCTAGCTAGGAGGGAGTGTTGATATTATGGTAGCTGCGGGAGGTATTTACCTCCACGTGTGAACCTGACGAGAATAGAAGACTCTGGGAAGCAAGAGAAACCCTAACAAGTTGGCTAATAACCCTAGAAGTCTTGTCGGCTCAATAAGATAATTTATATTAGGTTATTAGCCTCCAAGAGAAGAAGTCGGCCAGAAATAATAATAATATACTGAACAGGCATGTACCTAGAAGGAGAAGTCGACCCCAGCAAATCTAGCAGAACCACTATAAATACAGGGCGCCAGTTCTCATTTGACACATCTCAGAATTGCAGAGAGCAACTGGTTCGCACTGCAGTTCCCAATTTGGTAAGCACGTGTGGAGGAGAGCTGCAGGTGCAGCTGCTACAGCAACCAGTTTCAGTGTTGGCTTGGACTATCTCTTGGCTAGGGTTTGGACTATCTCTTGGCTAGGGTTTGGACCATCTGATCAGCTATTGTTGGTGCGCTATCCTTGGAGGAAGATGCTCTACACCTTGTTTGGCTATCTAGCCTAGGGTTTGCTTCCGGAGTAATTCTCAGTCAAGGTTAAGGTGCTCGGAGGGTGGCTTCAGCCTATGGTTGGGTGACGAGGGTATCGTCAATGGTAAAACAAGCACAATATCTATATTCTAATACTATGGATAGACACAGTTGTGTTCTATTGAATGACATTGTTCTGATTGCCATAAAGACTATCAGTAGTGTTGAAAATGATTATCAGCTAGATGGATAGTCAGTGTGCTTGTGGACAAACATTCTCCAGCTAGAGAATGGTCCAGATAGAACAGATTGTTGGTGGACAAGTATTCTCTCTGTGAAGAATGGTCCTTGTATCACTCTGTGGAGTGAGTGACTTATTCATCATCATGCCCAATTACTCAGATGGAGTATGGCTTCTAGAGATGATGTAGTTGATACTATCAGATGAGTAATAATGGTGTTCGTGATCTAATCATGAGATAGTTTGTACGACTATGATAATGCTACCGGTTGAATGGTATGTTTGTGTTCAAGATCATTGCCTTCAATACCTCCCTAGCTAGGAGGGAGTGTTGATATTATGGTAGCTGCGAGAGGTATTTACCTCCACGTGTAACCCTAACGAGAATAGAATATTTCGGGAAGCAAGAAGAAACCCTAAAACATTAAACTTAACCCTAGAAGACAAGTCGATTCAAGGAAATAATTAATATTAAGTATTTAGCATCCAGAATGAGAAGTCGGGCCAGATAGCTTAGGAAAACAGTATAAATACAAGTAGCTAGACCTCATTTTGTACCAGACAACTCAGGAAAATAGTATAAATACAACTAGCCAAACCTCGATTTGTACCAGACGGCTCAAAATTTCAGCTGGGAAGAAGTGCACACTGCAGAAACTGGGCAAGTGCGCAAGTCTGGGGAGCAGTTGCCGCAATCTGTATTCTTGGTTTAGGCTCGGACTTTCTATTGGTTATGGTTGGACTTTCTGATCAGTCTTAGTTATCTTTATGCATTAGCTGTGGTTGGTGATTAGTTTTCTTCCAGAATCATTCTCTGTCAAGGTTAAGGTGCTCGGGGGTGGCTTCAACCTATGGTTGGGTGACAATAATGTTATATTGTCTATGGTTAAACGAGCACATCCATTACTTTCTAACAATTTCCCTACTCAATTAATGTTCTTAAAAGTTTTCTTCAGGAACTCAAATGAAGCAAAACATAATGGCACAGCATTACCTTGAGTTGATTTACAATGCTCTTTGTGTTCAGTGTGAGATTGTTGATTTATAACACTATGCAAATTCTCCCTCGGCAATTGGAATGAAGGAAAGCACAAGGGTAGAGTATTTCCTTCACTTGGTTCAGTACTTTCCTCATGTTCTTCATTGTTTTTACAACTGAAACATGCAGGCGTACTGTTTTCCTGGGACCGCTGAAAATCATCATTTCTTGGAGGAAATGTAGTTGATTGTTCTGAAAAGTAAACCTCAAACTCAACAATATAATCATCGTCATATTCATCATACTTGGGCAAGTCAACTACATCTGCAATGTCATCAAACATGAAAATTGGGTTAATAGCTTGCTCTTCAACAGGTTGTGTTGTCGTCCTTATACACACTTGCAAACATGGAAAAGTCTCAATCCACTTAGTGTGTCCTTGGAGGCACAATGCCTAAATCCAAGCCCACTGTCACCTCGATTTGGATTTCTTTCGTCTAGGCTTTACTCCTAGGGAATCCAAGGGGGGTAGACCCTAGTTACTATGTGAATTATTAGATGAATTCTAGGAGTTGATTTTAGTTTGTTAAAGGTAGGGGGAAACTAGCCTATATGAGAGGCAGCAATGCAATGCAAACCTTCAATGAAAATCAGCCATTTCCCTAAGTCAACTATGACTAGTGCCTAAGGTTGGGCAATGGGGTCAAAAAATTACCACAAAAGAGATAAGTACAAATGAAAGAATAACTTTACAAATCAAATGAGATACAAAAGAATTACAACAATTATCAACAAATAAAGAATAGCTAGATGATTATACAAAGATACAACTACTTACAAACTTACAAAAGAAAGGAAAGATGCACTTGTTAGATCTTTTGTACTTGTGAAGCAATAATTGAACTAACACTTAATTGATTTTGCAGATATAAAGAAAGATAGATCAAAGATGCATTTACCACAAGAAACAACTTACAACACAAGCTTGAAGGCCCCAAAGGAGAGGTGTGCAACTTCAAGGAGGGCAGCTTAAGCACTAGTGCACAACTTCAAAGAGACCAAAATTTGACAAGAAAGCCACCAATGGCACTAATGTGCAACTTCAAGGATGCATAAACTTTAGATACACCAATCAACCATAAGATACTCAACTGAAATGTAAATGCTTGAAAGATAAAGCTTGAAGTAAAATTGCATGAAAGTAAATCACATACACAACTTAGATTAAATCATGAACTTGAGGCATAGGTTGTGTAAATAAATTTTAAGGTTGAATTAAGTTAAGTGAAGCTGCAAGCCTAGACTAGGTGACTTCCCCAATACTCCTACCGCTTCGGCCAAAATGATTATCGAGTGCTCAATAAGCAAGGCAAACAAGGCCTTGACCTAGCTCCACAGGTCAACCCGGAAAACTTGGGCGCTCAACAAGGGGGACACCTAGTGTCGTGAGATCATCCCTGATCTAGAACCCCAAGTAGCCTCCACAAGCCCCCTTTTTGGTAGCGAAAGTTGTATCCGTAGTGGGTGCTCTAATTACTAGATTAATTGATCCTCCTAGAGCTACAAGTTGATTGATTTAGCAATTAAGATTACTTGTGTTGAAAGCTTGATAAATAAAATAACAAGTGCTTGTAGATCCAACTTAAGGAAAATGTACAAGAAACGCAAAAAGCTTCCAAGAGCTTATACAAGAATCAAATAAAAGGAAATGATTCTAACTATTGAGATATACATAATGAACTAGAAAGGAAAATAAATGAAGCTAGAAGCATAAACCATAAACCATTAACCATCTAGCATGTGAAACTAGCCTTACGATACTGCATAGGTGGCTAGGCCAATCCTCTTTGCAGGTTGTAGGCAAACAAGAAAAGAAAGTAAATAACTTGAAAAACAACTACTCTACTTGCAACCTCAACAATGGCACAAGATGGAGAACAAGCCTACCGGTTTTGTGCCTGTTATCCCCCCACTTTTAGGGATAACTAAGGAGATCATGTCTCAAGGCCCATAGGTCCTAGACATGGAGTACTGAGAGTCGGATCGACTTGAGCATGGCCCTAGACGGCCCATCTTTTCTTCCTTTCAGCGCCTCCACTTTGTCAGCAACAACAGCATCCATCAACTCAGTTTGGTCTTGTAGCAGAGATGGATCTTGCTCCATGAGGTAATGAGTCCGGGTATCATGGTATGTGTCACTCTAATCCTCAAAACCTTTGAATATGTGCATCTAGTTCTTTTTGTTTCTAACAGGTCCTTGGATCTTATACTTATCCAATTGACCATGTCTGGGGGGAATGACAGGATGCCCTAGTAAGCTTGTGCCCATAGGTTTTGAGTTACCACTAGGGGGATTTCTGAAGAGTCATCGTCTGCTCCCGTCATACTTACCACTTTCCATCTTACTTCCCGCTCATCCGTCCCATTACATTGGTCCGGGCATTGGGTTGGCCAATCATGTAAGGGTTGCAAACCTTGCCTTGTGGGAAGAAGGGGCTAAAGGCCCATAAGGTAAAAGCAGCTGGCAAAAGATAAAAGCCTAAAAATAAAACCTCGAGATGCTTCGCCCAGGGATCCCCGAGAAAGCAGTAAAAAGCTTCTAAGTAAGAAACAAGAGGGACCCATAAAAAATAATAAAACAAGAGTTAGTCAGAGGATAGGGGGTTTCCTCACGAGCCAGCCTATTCGGTCCATGGGCACCTAGCGGTATGACACTACTGGCACCTAGTTACCACGCCAGGGTAGTGGCTCTTGGTGGCATAGCCAAGAGAAAGGGGGTCTCATCACGAGTCAGCCTTCTCATTTCCGTGAAAGTGCTTGTGGGTAACATTGCCACCACTGGTCACCATGCCAGGGTAGTGTCCCCGGATTAGCTTCTTGAAAGAAAAAGCAATAAAGAATAAAAGGCATTAATGGGCTTGGAAACATTTACATCCAGGATAGGTGTAGCTCGCCTTCTACAAAGGCACCCACAGGTAAGCCTTGCATTTCCCTGCTATCACTGCACCCCTTGTCAGGACATCCCTTATCCACCTCACCCATTAACATGACTTGGATTTGATCTCTTCCGGAAACACCCCTTTTTCCAGTGGACACTAGCCCAATAGGACGCCCTGTCACTTCCTCCAAATTTGCCTTGCAGATTTGTATAATGTCTTTGAGCACTTGACTGGGTAAAAGGGGTTTTATGCACATGTTTGATAAAATTGATGATTGGATGTGATTGACATTAATATGATCCCTGTGACTTATGATCCCATGGAGGGCGTATCTATTGATGTGCAGGATCATACCCGACGGATAGGTACCATATTAGACAGGTACAGATGGGGAGATGATTAGTTCGGACCTCCAAGGGGATGAAGTGTTGAAATTTTGAGGTCCTATGAGGCTGCCATCTAAGGTCTGTCCTTGACCTTAGTATGGCTCTAAGTTTCAACTGTATGGCTGTCTTCTTTTGCTGTTTTAGGACAGCAAACAGTCATCCCACTTTCTGCTCAATGTTTTATAGGTTAAGTGCTCTTTTA
>SNQJ01S0158525.1:0-13459 GCA_010110895.2 Picea sitchensis
CATTTGCAATATTAGGAATATCGTTTGTTTCTAGCTCATAGGAATTTTATATTCAACCTAACTTTTGCTAGATGCCTTGACTTTTGATCATGGCTCACAGAGGTTGTATGTTCCCCCTGAATTTTTCACTAATCTATCTATGCTCACAGAGGTTGTACGTTCCCCCTGACTTTTGTACTAGAGTGTCTATGATCATAGAGGTTGTACGCTCCCCCTATCTTTTGCATTAGACTCACATAGCATCTCGTTCGTCCTGAATTTTGGTTTGACTGACAAAGGTTGTACGTTCCCCCTGCCTTTTTTCAATACCTCACAAGACAGGTTGATTCTCCAAATCTCCCTGGCTAGCCTTAGGGTGGCCCATATGGCCTCACATTGGAGAATGACTGTCGATGCTGCCAAATTTAACATCGCGTCTGCAGGCCTACTCCTACAAGTCCTATTCTCAATCTTGGTCACTTAGCCAACTTGGGCGACCAATAATCTCAAGTCCCAAAACAAACCACCACAGATCTCTTTGTTGAGTCTTGCCTCTTGATGTCTTATTTCTTCCTTCCTTGATGATGATTAGATTGGTGTGACCTCTTCATACTTATACGTGCATTTACCAACACTTTGGCAAGTCACATCACTTGGAGTGGTCCCAAGTCAACTCGCTAGTACACATGAATCACCCTAAGTGTGCCTCGTCGAATGGTCGGCCAAGTCACCTCCTCCACAAGTCACCTCATCCATGCCCAAGTCATCCAATCATTAGAATCCAAGTGTGCCCAAGGCCCACATGTTCGAAATACCATCATCTACAAGTTATGCCAAAGGAATGTGTTCCCAAGGGAGTATGTTCGACAAGTGCATCCGTGATCGTGATCCACAACAACTTGTGCCCGAAGGAACCTCAATCGCCCATTGCAATCCCTAAGTGCAGAACGCCCAACTCGGCTGGTATGTATAAGTTTCGACATTCCAACTCCTCAAGTCTCTAGCCAAGTCCACCCCACTTCTTGGTGCATCCAAATTGACTCATCTGCAGTGCCCTTCCATCTATAAGAGCACTCAAGTCTCTGTAGTGTGTGTGTGAAGTGATCAGTCCCAAGGGAGTAACTACCCATCCACACCGAAGCAACTGAGATGGCCCACACCCCTCTAGGAAAGGGTCATACAAATCACCTAAAGAAACGTGAAATTTCTACAACAAAACAACCTTTGACCCTAGAAACAAGGACTGCCTCTTAAGAAACGAGGACTCTTCTAGAGTAATCCTAATTTTTGGCTCAAACGACCCCAACAATAATAAACAAACGAACATCATTTCATTAAAAAAACATAATCTGAAATGAACATCAACGGACATCATTCCAAGAAAATACAGAATCCTAAGGACCAAAAATTCATATTAACAAATGTGAAACTAACATTGAGAAAATGCAGAATCCTAAAGACCAAAAATACATATTCACAAATGTGAAACTAGCATCAACTCAAGTTCGTTACTTATGCCTTTTGGGTTGAGTAAAGTTACTATTACCTACTTGAATAACCGGTCCAAATTTTATAATGACATGCCACATGAGATCATCAATTTCTAGTTGATTAGCATGATCAAATATGTTGTTTAATTGTTCTATGTTTTGGTTCTTTTCATTTGAATCCGACGACATAAATCTAGATGAAATCCCAATTTCCTATTGTTAAAATTGCATTTCTAAATGCTTAAATGGATTCAACATGCTACAAAACCCTTGGGGCACTCCAATTATAGAGTCTTAGCCACTCAAATTTACAGATTCAACAAGTTCTTGCCAGATTAGGAGCAAAAGTAAACATAAAATATCCTATGAAAATGACCAAAACGTAGAACAGTTACACTATGGTTGATAAATATACTCAGTTATCAATATATTTCTTGACTCAAAACAAAAAGGCTTCCTCTCATGCCACCAATCTGTCGATATGAAACAAACGAAAAGGTTGGCACGACGATGTCCCCAACCTCAAATTGGTAATCATTAGTTATGGCTCATTGAGATCAATGCCCTTTGCAGTGCGACTATTCCTATCTATTGTTGAAACATACTACGAAATTAAGACGAATCAATCTCAGTATGGAGCACAATGAGTGGCCACACCATTGGAAACTTATCCTGCACTATGGAGGTTTGAGGAGGATATTGGCAATATGATTGGAATTTCATTCATACATCTTATTTTCAATTTTACCCAAATTCATGAGTGTGGAATTGTATTATATTGTTATATGTAAATTTGAGTAGGTTAGTTAATGGACATTCAATTAACCATTAACACTTAGGACTAATTAAAATTAATGAGTGTCAAATTATCTTGTGTTGTTATATGTAAATTTGAGTAGATTAAATTTCAAGAACTATGAGTTTGGAGCTCATTAAATTTTGTTTAATGTGCCACCTCTTCAATGTGATGGGTTAGGATTTTGCGGTAAATTTTGATATGGATTTTGTATACAGTTATCAAATAAGTCTAAAAATTAAAAAAAAATATTATGTGGTACGTCGAATTCCATATATGGAACTCCCATACTCCTATGTATTATTTGGAAATCTTAGACCAATATAATTCAAACTTTATTGGGATGTCAAATCCTAGGCGGGGGACAGACTCCTAGGTATTATTTGGCAATGTTAGACTAATATAATTCAAATTTGATTGGGACGTCAAATCCCAGGCCTGGGACAGACTCCTAGGTATTATTTGGCAATGTTAGACTAATATAATTCAAACTTAACTGGGACGTCGAATCCTAGGCCAGACTCCTAGGTATTATTTGGCAATGCGAGATTAATATAATTCAAACTTAACTGGGACGTAAAATCCTAGGCTTATTAGGCTTATTGTAAATTTTATCCATCCAACGAATATGGAGTAAAATAGATGAACGGAATCACTACTATGGAGTAAAGTTTATGAATGGAATTTTCAATCAAGATAAGGTTTGTATGGACAAGATTAAATATTGATGGAATACTTTTAGTAGTCCTAATAAATTAATGGTTGTGATTTTAACCACTAACTTCCTCACTATTATAAAGGCATCAGTTTATATGTTTATTTTTTTACTTTTACTTAATCATATTTAAAATTTACTATGGTGGCTAGCGGATTGCCACATATGAGTGATTAGGGTTTCATTTTCTATGCCAACCTAAACCTTTGGCTTTCACCAGCGACTTTCTGAACACACTGTCTCCTTCCAACCAACTCCTTCCCACTCTTTTCGTCCACTTTTGAGCCCTTTCTCTTTCCCAGTGATTCAGGTTTTGCAAACCATCTTTTTACAAACCCTCCTTTCAGCGTTCACCAACCACTAATTTATAGCTGTGCTAATATGTCATACATATGGACACATGGGCAGCAATCGTTAGTCTTTATTAGTTGGGTGAATATTGGTTGTCGTATTCACAATTTCCAGAAAAAGAAGAAAAGAGCACAAAATGCCGTCATTCATATGCATTTGCTAATTTGTGGCGGCTATGAAACCAGGTAATGGCTATGGAATACTAATGAAAATCGAGATTCAAATCAGGTGATGGCTGTGAAAATCTTAAACTACATTTTTAATGGTTTTGTCAGTCAACGCGTGCGTCTGCCCTCGCGAAGAAAGTAATTGCCATGCTTGACTGGGATTCGGGACTCTTGTCACTTGTGGTGCGATTCGTATTTATTTAAAGCAGAGATGGCATTGCCATACCTACATGCAAGGGATACACAAATTCTACATTTCATATTTGAGAGAAATGGCGAGTGGAGAAGAGAGTCAAGTGAAACTGTTAGGTGCGAGTTTCAGTCCCTTCGTGCTAAGGGTTCGCATAGCACTTGCTCTTAAAGGGATCGATTACGAGTTTATCGAAGAGAAGTTGCGAAATAAAAGCCAGTTGCTGCTGCAATCAAACCCTATTCACAAGAAGGTTCCGGTTCTCATCCACAACGGGATGCCAATTTGCGAGTCCATGATTATTGTGGAGTACATAGACGAGGCATGGGGCACGAAGGCACCAAATCTTATGCCCAAACATCTATATGATCGAGCCATTGCCCGCTTCTGGGCCGCCTTTGTAGAGGATAAGGTAATTTAATTTACTCATGATCCCCTGCATCCAGATCTCGTCCATCCTTTCGCTTCCCGCTGTTTGTCTTTTCCAAAGTTTCAGTTACATTTTCCATTTTTGTATTCTGTAATTAATATGCTCATTCTCATGCTATTTATTATGGACGGCCTCAGCTCGTTCCCTGTCTTCGAGGAGTTTTGATGGGCCAGGGTGAGCAACAACAGAAAGCGGTGGAAGAATCGGTGGCAAACCTTCTGGTATTGGAGGAAGCTTTGCAAACTAGCAGCTGCTTCTCAGGAAAGGCATACTTTGGAGGAGATAATATAGGCTTCGTTGACATCGCGTTGGGTGGGATGTTGCCATTTATCAAAACCCTCGAGAAGGTTACTGATACAGTTTTCATAGATCTGGAGAAGATGCCCCTGTTAACTGCATGGATTGACCGATTCTCCGCGATCTACGAAGGGAAAAAAATTGTTCTCGATCCGGCCAAAATGTTGGAAATAATATCTGCACTGAGAAACAAATTTATATCACCCCTTGCTGCCAATTAATGTCTGCCAATTAGGGCCACCCATGTCTGCCAGGATAGATATATACAGAGATGAGTTTTTGTTTTTTCCAAGTTAGGGTGTCCCAGTGGAATGAAAAAGTGGAATGCTGTCACAGAACCTCCCATAGCATAGTTTTTTTGTTACGCTAAGACCAGTTTTAATGTTAATGTTGAATGGAAGAGTAGAATGCTGTCACCAGAACCTCTCATGGTTCACAATTAGTTCCCACCCTTCAGTGAGGTATAACTTGATAGAGATTAAACCCCACATAATCAATTACTCTACACCTCATAAATAGATGAAATTATTTAGATGGATATTATCATTAATTATGCTGAAAGGCGTATATCTATTGGCAATTGGTAATGGGCACGATTAATGACCTTTTAATCTAAAACTCTAATCTGATGGCTAACAATTGAAGATGTTGGCATATTCTTAGTCATCCTCCCAAATCAATGAATGTGATTTACTCTTCATAACTTCCTTGTATTTTTGAATGCATTAACCTGTTTACTTTTTAACATTTACCTAATCATATTAAGAAATTACTGTAGCACCATATAATTGTCATGTTTGAATTATTAACAGGCACTACTTCAACTTCCTCCTCAGCTGTCCACGCGTTTCATATTCGATGGCTGGCCAACCCACCGAGCCTTTCATTTTCAAGCATGGATATCTTTCAACGTTCTCAACCAATACCTTTCGACGTTCTCAACCACAAGTTAGCAGCTGTGCTAGTCTTATTTCATTTCTATGTTGTAGGCTTTAACAATGTTATCCTCATCGTGCTTTTGACTTCTTTGGTGTTTCACGTGAGTTTGTGTAAATAAGCTACCGTGCAAGTCACTTCACGTGAATTTGTATGAATAAGCTATTATACGGGGTCGACTACCAAGTATGTATTTAGATGTCTACTCATATATTGGAATTTGGGTGGATGAAGAATTGTGTATATGTTGAAATTCAGATATATGAAAGAATTGTTTAAATGGGAGTTCTTTTTGTTAAAATAATAATTATAATTGTAAGCATTTGAATAGATTCAGAATTTTCAAATTAATTTAAGATTATAGTTTGTATTACTAACATCACAATTTTAATCAATTTTTCTTACTGAATTAGAAAAAAAACTTAAAAAAAATAAGATGGTTTAATTGTTATTTATTTCACTCTATTATACAATTTGGGCCCCATTCTATTATACTATCTAACTATTGTGCAATTCATCTGCAATCTAGGTGAACAATATCTAATGTGCAATTCACTCGTAGTGTGTTATTAAACAATCTATCTACCATGTAATTATTATTTTTTGGCAGCAAAATGCAATGCAATGAAATTTCAAAATGAACTATTCTTACATAGATGGACTATAGCGATCGATAATTCGTTGACCTCGTTTTAGTTTGTCCTTTGACCACAAATATTTGCATAATATCTATTATTGGAGCTAGGGAACTAAAAACATTGATTTTTATATAATAAAAAGTACCATATATGTAATGATCTGACAGATTGAAGGTCTTATTGCCTGCTTCAGTATTACCAATGTTTTATATGTTACCATATCCAAACTTTTTGATCGTCTACAGTCTTTTTGAATCATATATTTTTCTTGTGCATTGCTTGAAGGTGGATTAATGCTAGCATTATTTCAAATGTTTGTCTTAGCATTTTGTGCTAGCTAAATTTATCCGAATGTTTGATATGCTAGCATATCCAAAGTCTGTCCTTCAAACACATTCTCTACTGTCTGAACTACTGTTACATAAATTATAATAATTTTTTTTTTGGTACGTCAAAGACCTGCCATACTGCATTCTTTCTTAAATGTTTACATACCATTTCTGACAGACTTAAATGTTTACCTAACAGGCTTCGCAACGTTGAATGTTTACTTAGCAGGCTTGTTACAATACATTTTCTTCCACTTTTTTTTTAATTTGCAATGTTCTCTGCTGTCAATTTGGACACTATTGCACTTCAACGGTATTGCTGGTTCACTGGTTCATGCCTGCTTCTTGCATTTCCACTGATTTCTTGTTTGCCTATTGTTGTTGTTCTTGTTTGCATGTTTGTCTTGTTGCAGTTTGCACGTTTGGGGTTCTGCAACCGCGATTGGAACTGCGACATTCCTGGTCGACTGGTTGGTGCTTGCTTCTTTGTTCACTGGATGTTGTTTATTGTTGCTTGATTCGACTTTGCAGGGTTGGGGTCCCGTGGCTGCAGTTGGGCCTTTTGGTGCTTCTTAACTGGGTTGTTATTTGCTTCTTTCTCTTGTTTGCCTAAGGCTTGCAATGTTGGGGTGCTACACCTGCTTTTGAATATGTTGTTACATTGTTTTGCAATTGGCTCCCCATAAAATAGTATTAAGATAACATAACATACAAAATTTTGCAATCAATGTAAATTGCATCTCCTACAGCTTCAACCAGAGTTTGTCGGGCTCCAGCTATATTTCATAGCTGGCGATGCTTTTTCCATGGTTTATGTATTACTATGGTTTCATAGTTATGAGATTAAGTATTTCTGTCTGAGCGATATAGTTATTCTCTCCTCTTTTTTTTTCCTCTTTGTAAACTTTCCCGTTCTTTACCTTTTGTTCTTCCGCTCTATTATGTGTTTTTGGTTCTATACTTTCTCACGTTTCTGTGCTCGCGGGTTCCCAGTGTGGAAAACTGGCAAATCGTTATCTCCATCTATATCTTGGCATCACGATTCCGACCGACCACCGTTCGGTTGCGTACTTAGCTAATTTTATGAACGCGTCTTCGCGGATAGGTGCTATCAAACTATGGTAACTCGTGTTTGATGTATACATCTTGCACTCAGAACTTCCGTGTTCTACAATTCGACCCTGCACTCCTCGAACTCGCAACCCTGCCTCTGCCTACGATGAGTTTGTCTATCCAACCTGCCTTTCCATACTTAGTATAGTTTTCAAAGTTTCGCGGGTTCACGCCTTCCCCGGTTCATAAAAGTTTAAAAGCATTTGTCGCTCCTTTCTGCCCTTCCACGATTTCGACTGACTGTTGTTCAGTTGCATACTTAGCCAATTTTATGAACGCGACTTCGCGGATAGGTGCTATCGAACTATGGTAACTCGTGTTCGATGTATACATCTTACACCCAGAACTTTCATGCTCTACAATTCGATCCCGCACTCCTCGAACTCGTAGCCCCGCCTCTTCCTACGATGAGTTTGTCTGTCCGACCTACCTTTCCATACTTAGTCGATTTTTCAAAGTTTCGCAGGTTCACACCTTCCCTGGTTCAGAAAATTTTAAAATCATTTGTCGCTCCCTTATGCCCTTCCCAATGGACATTAATTATGCTTTCAAAAGTGACAACCAACCAAACAGGTTCAAAAATATTGGCCTTAATAAGAGGAAAGGTCCAGAACATCTCCCATTAAAATGCATAGACAAGCGACATTTTGAATTTGCAAAAAAAAAAAAAAAATATTGACTCGTTTAGTTTTTTAAAGGCTTCATCGTAATAACAATGCAAAAACTGTACTACTTCGCTGCCATCCATGAATGTGTCATCCACAGAGGCCTTGACGTCATGTCCCTCTTTAATATTGTGCATATGTTAGATGTTGTCAGATTTGAGAATCTGCTCGGATATGGGAATGTTAATATGTGCTATTAGTCACTATTCAACGCACATATTAGAAAAGATTGGCATTAATAAGCGAGAAGATCGAGAACATCTGTCATTAAGAAGAATTAACCCAAAATCTACGGAAGATCATATTGTCATCTTCCAGCGTTACTTTTAAATAATTATTGCCATTTCTCTCTATCATCAAAGAGTTGGGCTTTAGGGTGCCTTCGTTCTAATGTTCCTGGTCATGGACATGTAAGACAACTTAGAGATGCCATTGAGGCCCAAATTAAAGAAGGTGGACTGGTCTTATGTGATGTGGGCTTTGAGCCAAAAATAAACTATGTTATCCAACAAAAACTCAGATAGGGGAAAAAAACAAGTATCTTCTGGTTGGTGTTCTCCCTATATTCGATGCTTTGGTTGGTTGAAAGGCCTGCCTGGAGATTTGTTTGTTGATCTTCTTAGGAGTTGGAATGCATTTTCAGGTCACGTGCAAAAAACTCCTTCGTTGAGGTATATAGTTTCTTCCAGCAACATAGGTTTGGCAAGTGTATCGAATTCTGGAGAGCACACAAGAATTTTTCTTCGTCAGGGGAGTCACACTTATCGTGGCGTGCAAAATGGTCTGTGATGTTCAAAAATGACGCGAAATATTACTCCATTCGTGAATGTACCCATAAGCGGGTAACATAAATTGTATGGGTGGATAAAATGACATACTAAAACTACATAAGCATCTATTTCAAAGTTTACTAAGCTACTTCTGGGTGTGGTAATAGACTTGACAGAAAGCCACGTTCTTTCTCAAAGTTTGTTCATTGTCCTCTGGGTGTAGTTACAGACTCCACATACAATCAACTATCTATCGGTACCACACATTTCTTTTTTTACTACTCCTACGCATATAACTGGATTATGAGCTCTACAACATTTTCTGAGGATTACCTTATACTACCACCTTCTACAAGAGGTTTTGTGTTTTCAGGTGATAATTTGGTTTCTGAAAATCACCTTTTACTACCACCTTCATGTAAACATCTTATTTCATTCTTTAGAGGAGACCTTAATGTAGCGGTGTGTTTCCAAATCTGTTTCAACCTAATGTCAATATTCCTGCTGTTTCCCTTGTGTCGGATGGGGAAAATGCATTTCTCTGTTGTAGTTTATGCGATATTTGATAAAAAAAAAAAAAAATCCCAATGTTTGATATGCTAGCATATCCAAAGTTTGTCCTTCAAATACATTCTATAGCGTGTTAGTATGTATGATTTCTATGTGTGGTTTTTTCTTTATTCTTGCGTGCTTTGATGACTATTTGTCATTGCTGCGTACGTAAAAAGGCCTGCCATGCTTCATGTCCTTCAATGATGTTAAGTAATCACAAAATTAATATTGTTTGTGCCAATGCAATTGAGCCGTCGTCCACAATGACAATTGCATTAGCACTGCAATGTCAGATAACAAATGTCTGGCATGTGCCTAATGCCAATGTCATTATCACACAGGACACCCAACGTCCAAAGATTTATGGACTCAAACCAACATTGTAGATTCCATGGGAAAGAAACACTAAAGACAATGTTCTTTGCAGGTTTGACAATCCTGTAGTTTAAGTACTTTGACAATGGAAGCCCTGCTTATTCACCGCATTGTCACAGTGCAGTCAGTAGCACTGTTCCCATTGCCACCGCCAATGTCAATGTTCGAGGCCGAAGCTATCTGGAGCCTGGGGTCACCGCCTATGTGGATGCCTGAAGGTGATTATAAGTTGAGTCTCTTTCTGCATCCAGAGGTTGGTCAACACTATTTTACATAGAAACTCACTGTCTATCAATTCTGTTACAACTTTGGCATAAAACGTTTTGTAGTTTCAGAATATTGATTCAAACGCCCATAAAGTTTCTCACGTTGGTTGGTATCCAATTTTATAATTTCCTCCTAAGTGTATTCGGGCATGGAGTAATATTTGGCGTCACCTCCGAACATTCCAGACCTTTTTGTGGGCCACCATGTCTGCCACCCCTACAACAAAAGATATATTCTGATGCGATCTGCAACATTTGATACACTTTCCAGACCTGTGCTTCCGGAAGAAGTCATGTACTTAAAGAAAAGAGCATTTTCCAGCTGGCTTGGACGTTCCTTCCAATTTACTGTAATAAAACAAAGAAGTTCAACATACAAATCTTCAAGCAGACTTTTCAACCAAACAAATGATCGAATACAGGGAGAATAACAGTCACAACATACTTGAATTTTTTTCCTGTCTCGGCTTTTGTTGTCTAATAGGATTTGTTTCCCCCATATCCGACGTCACATAAAACAACTCTCTCGACTTTGAATTGGGCCTGAATCACATTTCTAAGTTTTCTCAGATGTCAATGGTCAGGAACATTACAGGGAAGGCACCTTAAACCCCAAGTTTTCGATGGTAGAGGGAAATTAATACTTAACAAAGAATGGAATGTTGAATAACCAACCAGGGCAAGCATGCCATATCTAGAAGAGACAAACTATTCAAAAAAAGTGGGATAGATCTAGTTGGCAGCACCAATTAAGTCCAAGCCCCGGAATTGATATTCAACTCGTTGTTTTTAACGAATCAAGGATTTGATCGTCAAGAAGACTGTCAACAAGCTTCATTATTGTACATGTTTTTTATTGGTCGGTGGCAGGCCAAATCACAATCATTGTGGAAAATAATCTCAGATGTATTTTGTAACCCATCTTATTTGAATATAGAATATTTGCGGTTTTATTTTTTTATGTTGTTTTCCAATCTCTGGTATTGCTTTTCATTCTATTTTGTGCCTTTTTCCTGTGTGTCGTTAAACATGGACGACAAGATTTTCTTTATGCTGCCCAATACTTCAATTTAAATAAAGGCCACTCTATTCATTCCTTACATTTTACATGGAAGAATAATCTAACATAGACCATATTTTTTTTTTCAAGAGAATCAGTAAGACTAATTGGTCTATTCTACACAGAACCATGTTCCTTAAAGAAAGAAATTGGAGGACCTGTCCTAGTTTCATTCTTCGAGTATCGTAAATAGAATTTATTAATGACTTACAACAGGGAAACTCAAGTGTTGACGCCATGTTCATGTTCAATGTCTTGCATATATTGTAGCTTCTTCTATTTGATAATATCCGTGCATATATACTAATATGAGTACCGTTGTAATAAATATAAAAAACTTGTCGAAAACATTGGCATTAACAAACGAAAAAATGGATTTTCTACTGTCAGATACTTAGCCCTTTCCCCCTTTTCTTCTTCCCATCCATTATCACTTTCTGGTTATATACTTAGTCGCCTTTTTATGATCGCGGGTTGCAGGGTTGGCAGGCTAACATATCTTCATCTCCATCTATATCCTCACATGATGAATCCGACTGACCGTTGTTCCTTTTTAGGCAATTTTATGGCCGCAGTTGTCGGGTTGTCACATACAAACTTGTTGTTTCTTCTTCCCGTCCATTATCGCTTTCTGGTTATATACTTAGTCTCCTTTCTATGATATTTGGTTCTAGGGTTGGTGGGATGACATACCTTCATCTCCATCTATATCCTCACATGAGGAATCCGACCGACCTTTGTTCCTTTCGATACTTAGCCAATTTTATGGCCCCGGTTGTCGGGTTGGCGCTTACGAACTCCATTGCTTATTGTTCCGTGATATACATATTGCACTCAAAGCTTTCGTGATCTACAATTCCACTGCGGGCTCCTCGTATACAATAACTTATCTCAAAGTATCTGTCGTTGCCTTCCATCCCCATCAACTTCACGTCCTTCCTAATATACATTAACTATGCTCTTACTAGTGACAACTGAACACACTATTACAAAAGAATTGGCACTCGGTCCTCTGCCATATACAGGTTGACTATCAGACTCCGACATCGTCTCCTCTTCCATGTTACACATTATGAATTCAAATGTTCTGAGCTATACAATTTGGTTGTCGGGGCCTCACGTCTTCTGGGGAAACCTTGTCACCCTATTTTGGATCCTCACGTTGGCAGGTTCATGAAATCTCCAGCTCCTAGTCACTGTTTCATGTTCTATCCGTCCTCGTACTTCTTTCCAGATATGCAACACCAAAGGTTTAATACTAAAATGACATCATGCAACACCCGTAAAGATCGTCATTAATAAGAAAAAGTGTTGAGAACCAACCATCCCTATAAAACTTGTCCAGAAACATGCAAAGAAGATCTTGCCAGGTAATAGTGAAGCTATTACAAATTTCAATATATTAGCGAAAACAAGTCCCGACCAATGTTTCCGTGTTCCATACTTGAACACTTTTTCGATTGCGGGTTCCCGGATTAACGACCTCAAAATTGTGTTTCAAATATTCCGTGAGTTGCAAACAGTGACCTGAGTTTCGTAGTATACAATTTGTATGCAGGAATGTATAAAAACTCTAAAATTTTCTCTTTCCCCCCCCTCAATTATCCCTTTGTAGTTCTATATTTAGTCGCAGCTATATGATCACGACCTCATGGATTCGCAAATTGACAACTCTTTATCTATATCTTCACACCATGACCTCGACTGACCACAGTCCCTTTCAATACTTAGCCAATTATCTGATCACCGGGTCCTGGGTTTGCGGTATCCAACACTTATGTCCCCTGTTCTGTCTTATACATCTTGCACCCAAACAACTTCCGTCATCTGCAATTTATGCCTTTTCTAGTGAGAACTCGCAAGGGGTTTGAAAGGATTGGCATTAATAAACGAACAATGGATGTTCTTCTATGAGATACTTAGCCCTTTTTCCCTTGTCTTTTTCCCGTGTGTTATCGATTTCTAGTTATATACTTAGTCGCCTTTCTATGATCGCAGTTTGCAGCGTTGGCGGGCTGACATATCTTCATCTCCATCTATATCCTCACATGACGAATCCAACCGTCCGTTGTTCCTTTCCATACTTAGCCAATTTTATACCCGGGTAGTGGCAAAAAGATCTTTCTAGGTAGTGGCAAAGCTATTACAAATTTCAATATAATAGCGAAAACAAGTCCTGCCCAGCGTTTCCGTGTTCCATACTTGGACACTTTTTCGATTGCGGATTCCCAGATTGACGGCCTCAAAATTGTGTTTCGAATCTTCTGCGAGTTGCAAACAGTGCCCAGAGTTCTGCAATATACAATTTGTTTGTAGGAATGTATAAAAACTCTTAATTTT
>SNQJ01S0158526.1:0-21989 GCA_010110895.2 Picea sitchensis
TATACCAATTCAAGTTATGTTGTGAATGTATAATAGATGCAATGCATGATGTAAATAGGAATACATTTCTTAATTGAGCGTCAATGCAAATATGGAATCTTATATAAATTTGTGATGTATTTGCATCAATATGAGTTATTGGTGAACTAACTTACAAGTTGATGAGCTATGTGATAGCCAAATGACTATAGTATTGAGGTAACTTGGATGTCATAGACATCGAGAAGATATCGTATGCTATAAGTTGTACTTACTATTTAATTTATGATTCAAAATATTACTATGATCTATGGTAAGTGTGGTTTTGACAGGATGCAAAGCTTGCCCAGAGTGGATATTTGATGACGTAACTCAAGAACAATAGTTGCACAGTATGGATTGATGTAGGGTGTTGACCCTAGTTCTATGAGGAGGGGTGGAGGTATTTCCCATCGTTTATCCTCTGAAACCTAGAGTCGTTGGAGGAATGTGTGAATTCACACTCCCCTAGACATGTGATGGTGACTGCCAGTTGCATCTTGGGGAATCTTGGTCGAGATATATGAAACTTTTGCTTATGGGTTCTATATAGAGTTAGGTCAATATAGTTGATGCTCTAGCTTAGGCCAACAAAGGAAAGGATAGGATGGAAGATGGAAGTAGGTTAAGAAGGAAGGATGTTTCGATGTTAGTTGAGAATACTGATTAGGGATTAGAGAGGCCACTATTGTTTACTCACTTGGTTCCTACCATGTTTAAAACCCTATTTTGATTTCCTTGTGATATTTCAAGTGTGATAATGAGTTACTGATGAATTAGTGTAATTTTGTTCGTTAAGATTATTAAATTATGCATTACTTGATCTATTGTCCTACATGTCTCGGTGTGATCATATAAGAGCTATGCACTAGAGGAAATGGTTGTTTATCATTAGTACAAGCATGAGATATGTGTCCTCTAGCTACGCACACATACCCTACACATGTACACTAGTACAATTAATAAATATATTAATTATTTAAGTAGATTATTAACTATTTAATTGAATGTTTATTGATTATGTAAATTATATTGTATACAAAATATCTAGAAGCATTAAATACCTTCTTTGACTTTGATTGATGGTTGGTATGATGAATTAAAAGAGGGTGGTGGGTTGTCATGTAAAATTTGGGGAAAATTGCCAACTTTCATTTATTCGCTAGCCTGAGAAGAAAGACTTTGCATTTTATTGATTGTTGTTTAATTCAAGTCATTTATATTTTAGTTTTATTTTAAATCTTTTCCCAAAAATCTAGATAAGGAAGGTTGATGGATAATAATGATGGTGGTTGAGGATACTTGGGGAAGGGTGTATGGAAACTTGATAAATAGGGAGAAGAGATGGGGAGGGAGGAGCATGATGAGAGGTTGTGAAATATTTGGAATATATATTTCTTATGATGGTTTTCTTTGAGCATTTGTGCTTTACTATTCTTGGAGTCACGAGCATGGAGGGCCAATAAACTGAAGGGTTTCTTGGAGCTAGGATGTCGGCTAAGCTCCTAGTTGGCTGAGAGGATTCCGTTGTTTCCCTTTGGGCAAGTGAAAGAAAAACGAATGCTTGGAAGCACCTTCCTACTACTGTGAGGACTACATTGCAAATGATCATATTCAACAAACTAGGGAGGAGGTATTTCACTTGGTATATTTTGTTACGTTTTTATTTAAATATTTTAATTGTAAAACTACCTTCTTATTTATCCCATCCTCTTATTTAGATTCGTATATTTGGATTCAAATTTGAAATATTTAGCACTAGAATAAATTGTAGGTTATTCCATGTACGAAAGCATAAAATTTTGTAAGATCTTGTTTATACTCAATGCATATCTTCAACTTAGAAAATATTGTTTCATAGTACCCATTGAGAGGTGCTACATTTGGTATCAGAGCTTAGGCTCAAATGCTAGGGAAAAAACAAAGGGGCCACCATATATGAACCATATATGGATTGATGTAGGAGAAACTTTGCACGGAAAAAAAAAAAAAACTAGTGAGATTATTCTTTGATACACCTATGGTACTGAAATAAGAAAATATACCAAATTATTTTGGTAATGGACTAGTTAAATTTTTCTTGTACATAGATAAATTTGTGGGATACTAGAACTTCCCAAACTCTGGGTTTTTGCTCAAAAAGATTATTTGGTGTTGAAAAAAATACCTTTTTTTTTTCAATTATGCATGCTTGGACAGAATATTATTCAAACCAATCAGGCACAAAAATAATACCTCAAGGACATGAGGTTTATAAACCCTACGGGGATCTCGATAATTATAATAGATTTCCAATTGACAAGCTAAGTAAGCGGAATATGGGAACATTGGTTGCAGGTCACTTCCCAAAGCTAGTTTGGTCTAGCCTTGTTTAGTCTTACAAGTCTAATGAAGTTAGAACTAAAGCAAGATTAGCCTCCTACACTAACAGTTCTATCCATACATTTATGCAGAAAGAAGTCAATAGATGGTAAAGGAGCTTGATAACAAGTGGAGAAATATTAAATTTATGTACAATTTAACTATTAATTGTAGTAAAATACATACATTCATTAGTTAGAGGACAAACATAATGAAATATGTTGACTGGACTTAACTACCTACACAACTCAAGGTCAGAGATTAGTTAGAGGACAAACATAATGAAATATGTTGACTGGACTTAACTACCTACACAACTCAAGGTCAGAGATTACTTCTGTATTTTAAAGCCGTTTTTTTAGTCCCTGCCATGTTTTCGTTTAAGAGTCAACCTGCTTTGACTCGTAATTATTTAGCTACTTTTCCAAAACATATCCTAAAGTTTTGAGAAAACATGCATTATCCTTTTTATTTTGAAATATTAAATAATTTTTTGAATATTGTAATTTAATAATTTTAAATTTTGATTGGTTGAAAATTCTTGATGGGACTTAAGTGCCCCGAGTGTATGTTCAATTTTTTTTGTTTTTGTTAGATATTAAAAAATATTTAAAAACATAAAATTTAAAAAACTATGAACCGGACAGGTAAAGTGGAATTGAGAAACTTGGCAATCTAAGCTCTTAATGCACTACAGTCCCACCTTGCTACCTGGCTACAACTTCCCACAGCCATGCACAATATGTATGCGCCTGTAGTAGTCACAACAGCCCAAGCTTTCGCTTCAATTTCAATGAAAATTACAGCAAAACTCAGAAGGCTCTGTGAGGATTCACCGGGCTCGTAACGATTGCTGAGAGAAGACATGGACGAAGCCAAATCAGTCGACATTATTGAATCGCCAGAGGCGTTTAACCATCTCAAGAGAAAGGAGTAAAGATAAAAATATGAAGTAACTAGCATAGCCGTTAACTTCATGGTTGAGTGAATGTCAGCGGCTTACAATGATTAAGCATTAGCCACGGTGGCGATATTTGGTAATACCGATACGGAAACCACGGCCGCAAAGCGTTAGCCCGGCTATAAACTGTGAGAATACTTTAATATCTTTTAATCAAGCAGATGTGGCAATAAGTTAGTGAAAACAGTAATTTTTAAACACGATTAGGTAAATGCAAAAGAGTAAACATATAGCGGATGTCTTTATACTTGACTAGGAAGTTAATGGATGAAATTAGAGCCATTTATTTATTGTGACGACTAAGAATATTCTAGGCATATTTAATCCTGTCCATAGAAAACATATTAAGAACTAAAACCTATTAAAATGTGCCCATTGTCAATGGGTGTAAGCCTTTAAGAAGCGTGAAACATAACTCAATGGTAGAATTGTTTACTGTGAGAAAGGGAAAACCCTAGATATGAAGAATTATGTTCTTTTCGTGAAAGGTTACAAATCATCATGAAATATAGGTTTGTTTTGTTTCCTTTAAACACAACAAAAAAGATAAAAAGAACGATTGCATGAAATTAAGGAAAATGTTTACCTCTCCCGTGGTAAATATATTTCTATATTTGCAAATGGCTACAGGGATTCCGAGTTAAAACAAAGGATTTGCCATGTATACTCGAACTGATGAAGGACGGCTATTTCATGGGCTCCGATTTAGAAACTCTCCAAGAACGATAGGTGTGACCCTCCCCCTACCCCTGCCCCGAGAGCCTCTATGAACGCTATGCTTACCATTAAGATCAACTCTAGAGCTCTTGAAGCTTCTGTGTAAACTCTAACGTTGCTGAAGCTGTTGGGCACAACCAACCCTTACCAACGCTCTAAAGATGATCTAGATTTATGCAGGAACGGAATGTAAGAATTAAATAATAGAGTGTGCACAATAGTGTTGCAGAGAACACAGTGATACAGGAAACACACACTTCTATTAATTAATGAAATAAGCTGAAAATTGTTGAACAATGCATAGCTAGAATGGTGGTAGCATATCCGAGAGAGATGTGGCATTTCACGGCTAAAGTGACCAAGCTCATTACAAAAAGAGGGCGAAGGGCCTTATTTATCAAAAGCAAGAAGGTATAAACCAAAAACCTAACCACAGAGGTGAAGCTTTAAAAGTCATGTGGGCCCCTATTTGGGTAAGTTGGTCATCAACTTCGGTCATAACTATTGCATCGATCTTAGTTTAGGCGCCGCATAGCTCGTTGGAAAGATCTATCCAAGGCCCTACGATGCTCAAGACAAAATAACATCATGGAGTATTTATTTTCGCGAGGAAATGTATACCAAAAAACATCATTTAGGGCCTCAAAATGGCCGGGAAGTTCGGGACCCGAAAAAGCGCTAAAAATAGTAAATTACCAAAACTTCCAGAAAATGTTTTGAGTTAGTTGGAAGAGGTGGGTGGAAACTAATATATACATAGATCAATCATCCCCATTTAAGAAGAAATGGTCCCCATTGCATCAAGTGCCGAGATAAGATGGGGGAATTTCAACCGAATTTGGCTCCGGGTGAGCCCTTACCTGATCTGGGCACTTACAACCTTTGCAGTCGATGGTGGACCGCGTTGGCGAGTGCCCTTGACTGTGAATCCATGATACGATCATTTGTTTCCTTCTCTAAGCGAGTTAGGGTTGAGGTTGTTAGTGCCAAGCTGCTCGACCGCCGAGGTGTCCAACAATGGTGGAAAATATAAATGAAGGAGGTTCAAATTGAATCTGAGTCACGAGCCAAGAAATGGAGGGATGCTTAATTCAAAATCATTATCCCAGATAGCCTTGGTGATAGTATATGGCCCATAGCGAAGTGGAGCGCAACTACTGATGAGGTCAGTGAGTCTTTCTTTTACGCAAATGCAACTAAAACCTTATCCACACCCACGGTATGTGGCACGTCCTTTGGTCATGATATTTGCTTGTACTTGGCATTGGATTTTTCGAGAATGTCATGGAATTGTTAGAAAGCCCGAATATGTTGGATCCGTTCCACACAAATTTGGTGGCTTTCTCAACATCAGTCTGAGCTTGACAAGATGTTGCTTGTGTGGAGGCAATGGGTAGAGCTACATCGATGGGGGCCAATGGTTGAAACCCATGCATGCTTGAAAAGGGCTATGACTAGTAGAGATGTGAAGGGCTCTATTGTAGCTATGTTGAACATCTGGCCAATTTTCGTCCCATGTCGCGGGGTGTTTAGAATTATACATCCATAGGATATACACAATCATGTGATTCACTACTTCTTCACAATACGCCCATCAGTTTGGGGATGGAAGGGTTTAGCCATTTGTGTGAGCACGAGGTATCC
The DNA here is from genome assembly GCA_010110895.2 of Picea sitchensis. Taxonomy (NCBI): domain Eukaryota; kingdom Viridiplantae; phylum Streptophyta; class Pinopsida; order Pinales; family Pinaceae; genus Picea; species Picea sitchensis. The sequence continues at coordinate 5,702 of SNQJ01S0158526.1, forward strand.
ATAAGTGGCGAGGAAATTTTGGACCAAAATATTAGGAACTGTATGCAGCGATCTAAAATTACCAGTGGGGTGGCGAAATGTACCTGAGCAGCGTTCAAAGAAGACCTTAGCGGTGGCTTGGCCGAGAGATACTTTTCTTGCGGGGCGAGGCGCCCGATTTAGAGAAGCGATCCCGCGACCACAAACCTACGGTCATTCCCATGCTTGGTTGGATGCAGTCCTGACATGTAATCCATATAGATGTATTCCCAAGGCCATTAGAGACGCTATGAAGAAATTTTATAAACCTTGCTTCTTAATGGATGGTTTGTAAATAGTGTAGGTAGTGAAATACCTGATATAATTGTTGACCTCATGTCGAAGTTTCAACCAATAAAAATACTTTTGCAACACTACTATTGTCTTTTCGGTGCCAAAGTGCCGCAGGCCCGTATGTCGCTTCCCGGATCAACCGGCACTCTCTTGAAGGAACACAGAAGTGGCCTAGGTGGCATAATAGTTCATCATGAATATGAAAATCGATTCTTGAATTAATGCGCATAAAAGCTGCTTGATAGGTGGCGAAAAGTCGGGGATCAACTGTCATGTATAAGTGAGACCACCCAGGAGGTTCATAGCCACAAGAGTTAAGCAACGTGGTGAGTGCGACCCGCAGTCGGCCGAGGCAATGGTAAACATGGTTGGTGCTGCCCTTCTCATGTTTTATGTTCAGGTGAAATTGCTGCAGGTTTGCGGACCACTTTTGGTGGCGGTCATTTGCAATTTCCCTTGTGTTACACCCTCGCAAGGCTTGTGAATTAGGTCAATGAATAGCGAATCTATTTTCCTAAGATGTAATGCTTCCATTATTACGGCAAGCTTGGATAATGGAGTACATTTCCTTGTCATAGGTGGGGTACTTTCGAGCTGTATCTGAAAGTGTCTCAACGTGATATGCCCTTGGATAGCCATCTTTGAGAGTGAGAATGCGCCAACAACTGTCCCCGAAGCATTTGTCTCAATTTCAAAAGGTTATTGCAGATCAAAGAAGAGAGAGTAAGGATAGGCGTTGAACATAAGCGCTGCTTAAGTTCCTCAAATGATTTTTGCTGAGTAGGTGTCCAAAAGAATTTGGCTTTAGCCCAACCTTTGGTCACATTGCTAAGGACCCATGTAATGTTAGAGAACCCTAACACGAACCTGCAATAAAATTTGGCAAGGCCCAAGAAAATGTAAATATTTGTTAGAGTTGTTGAGTCTATCCAATCGTGAATGAATTGGATATTGGTTGGATCCACATGCACACCTTGTTCACAAATTCACAATGTATCCCAAATCTGAATTTTCCTTCATCGAATGAACATTTTTTGAGTTACGGCACTAACACATTATCACGGAGGTGCAAAGGGCTTCCTCAATATCAATAAGTGGTCCTCCACATTCACGAAGGTGAGGGATATCATTTAGGATAGGCGACCACAAAATAGTGGTGAATTATTAAGCGTTATATCATCCATCATACTCGCGAAGGTTGTTGAGCATTAGTTAGATGCAAGGCATTACCAACCGAAAAGGCCTTCGAGACTTGAAGGCGATCTTCAAACATGGAGTCGCCCTGATTGGGACGATGCCGGACAGATCAATCTTGCTGAAATAATTGGAGCCCTTTAGTTGATCAAGGAGACAATCGATCTGGGGGATAGGATACCAATTACGGACTGTGAATTTGTTTAAAACTATGCCAATCAATCTGAGAGTCGCAAGTCCCATCCTTTTTGTGAAGTAGCACAATTGGGCTTCCTTAAGGTGAGGAGCTTGGTCGAATATGACCCTTTTGGAGTAATTCCTCGATCTGGTGCTTGATCTCTTCATTTTCCATGGGGGAACATCGTATGCGGCGATTACCGTACCAGTGCACGGGTATCAAGTTAATGGAATGTGACGACAATGGAAGGCGTGCACTCTAGCGGGGAGGTGAAGATGTCTGAGGTATGATTCCATGATCTTGTCTACTTATCTGTCTTTGTCTTGAGTGACCCTGTGTAGAGGCGGTAAATGTGGCCGCGGTCTTTCGTTTCCTTTTTGGACGAATCATCAGAAGGATGAATTTTCCAGTTTGGGAAATCACCTTCTTACACTTCTTAGTTGTGATGAGAGAGACTGTGGTAGTGGGAACTACCTTTTGGTATCCGGTAGCGTTGTTTCTCAAAGTAACAATGACACTCCGAGGGCACGGATTCATACGGCATGGTGTTTCCATATATGGTTGGCCCAAAAAAACATGACAACTAGAGGTGGAGAAACATCACACATTACCCACCTCATCTTTGAAGGGTTTGATTCGATGGGTGGGCGACACTCTACAGCTATCACGGATGTCACAAATACAGGTGGGCTCCACCAATGTTATGGTTGAAGATCGACAATGTTGGAAGGTTCGATTAAACAGCGACCTCTACTAAAATCAGGTTCTTTGGCTTCCACTATCAACAATGAAATGTAATGGCTCCCTTGTACCCACATCTATGAGTGGAAGAGGCTCCCCTTCTTACATCTCCTCTAGATCGTCGAAATTTTGGATCTTTGTGGTGGCAATGGTGAAGTTGGGTTTTTCTTCAATGATCTTCCTTCCATGATCTGTCTCTAATTCCGATTCAGATCATGGATCTGACTCAGGCGCTTTCATCTCAGTAAGCAATGTGATTGCTTAAGCACAACACTGATGAGTGTTGTGCATGGGACTCTTAATAGACTCACACCATTTTCTAGTGTCTTTCTTTGTCTTCAGAGTTACCCTTCTTAGCGTGGCTTAAGTTGTCCAGGGTTGGATATGTTGCTATGTACTTTGTTAAGACTAGGGTTTTCCTTACCACCTTACGGTTTTGTCGAGACGAACTCGGCTTGTTCTTTTTAGCAAATTTTGCTCGATTTTCATAGCATACTGGTAGGCGGAACCCAATGACAAGATGTCCAAGAATTCCATATCTATTTGGAATGCCGTCTCGCGAACTGCTTTGCAATATTTTAGAACCGAGTCTTTGCTTCGAGAGTCTTTGATCTGCAGAGCTTAAGTCTTGCTTGGTATGGAAGTTATTCGTGTGATGCATCCTTTGCCCGGTCCTTTCTTGTCCGCGAGTTGCCCATTTGGTATGCGGTGGTCATAGTTCCCCGCGAGGGAAGTATTGCTCAGCAAGGGAGGCATCAACGAAGGATGCCCATGTGGGTTCTATACCAAACAGCGTGGGTTCATTACCCTCTTTTTCCCCTTTCTATTTGCAGAGGGTTTCCCACCAATACTTGACATGGGGGAAAGCCTTAAGAAGTGCAAATCTTGAAATTTTATCTGTTGGAAAATTTATGGACCAAAGTAACCATCGGTGATTCAGCCATTTTTCGAAGGCATGCGCATCTATTTGTCCTTCAAATAAGGAGATATCAAAATTAACTTGTACCTTGAAAGGGGGTCGGTCCTCCAAACTGATCGTTGGTCGAGGTTCCTTCCGTGGCGGTCGGTAACCATCGAAGAATTTGTGCAAAATTGTCCATCATCTGGAACTGCATTGTCGTAGCGAGACTCCTCGAACAACATCTTGATAGGATCTCATGCTTTCGAGTCATCAGGAACACTTCTCCACCATGGGCGGTTGTTTGCACCGGAGAGGTGTTTCTCTCTCGAGCTGAACTAATTGAGACCCAACTCCTTATATCCCGACCTCGTGTCCGGTGGCATGCGAAAAATGACAAAAACGATTGCTTTCTGATACCACCAGCGATTGGTTATGCGAGGCAGGTCAGAAAGAAGCAGTAGAGTGTGCACAATAGTATTCACCGCGGTACGGTGAGCCTACAATAAACACACACTTCTATTAATTAATGAAATAGAGAAACTATAAAACTATTGAACAATACATAGCTATAATGGTGGTAGCATATCCCTGATAAGAATGTGGCGGCTACACTCATGTGACCAAGATCATTAAAAATTTGGAAAGGGCCTTATTTATCAAAAGAAGGAAGGTAGAAACCAAAACCTAACCCTAGAGATGAAACATCAAAAGTCAAGTGGGCCACTGTTTGGGTAGGATTGGTCCATCAACTTCTGGAATGATAACTATGCACTCTGATCTCGGGTTTAGAGCACGATGGCTTCGTTGGAAGATCTATCAGAGTGAGAACAACATACCAAAAACATCATTTAGAGACCTCAAAATGGCCACAGCGGAAGTTCGGGGACCAAGCTAAAAATAGTAGAATTACGGAAATGCCAAAAAGGAAAACTTGTTTTGAGCCCGGATGGAAGGTGGGTGGACACCAATACCCATCTAGATCAAAAGCTCTTGACTCTACGCTGCTAAAGTTATTGGGCCCAGCCAACCCTTACCAACATTGCTGAAGATGTTGGGTCCGTAAGCATCTGCCTCCACTAAAAACAATAATAAAGAAGAAAACCCAAAAATGATAATGGGAATGAACGCTTCGTTTATTGATTTCATATTGAACTATTTAAATAATAACATAAAACAGTTATACCATTTCTAAGCGGGGTAGCGTAAATAGCTATGCTTGTAAACTAAATGAGATTACAACTCTCGAGAATTACATTATTAATAATGCTTAAACTTTGACGTTGAAATTGAAAAACATCTCTTCCCAAAGGTTTAGTGAAGATATAAGCTAGTTGAGATTTAGAACCACAAAATTTGAGAAAAATGTCACCATTTTTTATGAGTTCATGAATGAAGTGAAATAGAGTATCAATGTGTTTTCTTTTATGATAAAACACATTATTCTTCGACAAGAAAATGGCATAGTTATTGTCACAAAATCAATGGGTTCTTTTTGTCATTGTATCAAAATCCATCAAAGAGCCTTTTAAGCCAGCTGCGTATGTTCTTGTTGTTGCCACACTATGTAGCAACAACGGAAAGAGATAGAAACTATGGGTTGCTTCTTAGATTCCCAAGAAATCAAATTCTCAAAGAAAAACATAGCTGGCAGAAGTGCTTTTTAAGTAGATCAATGCGCCTAAATGCTATGGGTATAACCTGTAAGCATACTGTCAGTTGAAGCTATGTAACACAAACAATAAGTGGTTGTACCTTCAATGTATCTTAAGATTCTCTTACCAACTTTCCGATGAGAATACTTAGGAGATTCATATAAACCTGGAAATGTAACTTGTTGCATATGTTATGTCCGGTCTTGTAGTAGTAAGATACATAAGACTACCAACAAGTTGTTTGTAATGTGGAACTTGTCGCGATCCCAAATCTTCCTTGCTTAATTTAGTGCCAAGAGAAATAGGAGTGTCGATGGGCTTACGCACTCCATCTTAAATTTTTCAAAACATCAACAACATATTTTTGTTGACTAATAAAAATACCATGATCAGATTGGTCTACTTCCATGCCTAAGAAATACTTCATTAATCCAAGATCTGTCATTTCAAACTCATTTTTCATGGGTGATCTAAAGTAAACTCTAACATCATGTTCTGTGCCCAGATCATGTCATCAACATAAAGACATGGGATGAGAATATTACCCTATTGATTTACCTTGATATACAAAGTAGGCTCATTTTACCTACTAAAACCATCTTTGGAGTAAATGATCAATCCTACTACTCTACCAAGCTCATGTAGCTTGCTTCAAATCGTACAAGGATTTCTTTAATTTTTACACTCGATGCTCTTGTGTTTAACTTCAAATCCGGTGGTTGATGAACATACACTTCTTCATTTAATACTTCATTCAAGGCCGGACTTAACATCCATTTGATAAATAGGCCACTTATTTTGTGCTGTAATGGCCAAAACAAATCGAATAGTATCTAATCTTGCTATAGGTGCGGAATTTTCACCATAATCAATGCCAGTTGTTGTGAAAAACCTCTGGAAACTAACCTTACTGTGTTTCAATCTGTCCTTTTCATCGAGTTTAGTTTTATAAACCCATTTGACACTTATGACATTTTTATCTATAGGTAGATCAACTAAATTCCATGTATTGTTTCTTTCAATAGCTTCTTTTTCATTATTCATTGCATTTACCCATACTTTTTGCTTTGTAGCTTCATCAAAACAAGTGGGTTGAGATGAGAAAAATGCAAACCATACTACATTATCATCTTGATCATATATATCACACAAACTTCTCATTCTTTATTGATTATGTTCCTTGTCTGAATCAACATAAATGAAAGGACGTTAACAGGAATGAGATGTTTGGTGGAATATTTTTGAACTTTGTGTTGGAAGGCGTGTTGTTGGATTCTACGGTGATGTAGGACATGATGTTCATCTAACTCAAGAAGGATTGTGAGAAGGATTGTTTTCCATTTCATTCCATGATTTATCTTCCATAAACTTAACATCTCTACTTACTAGAAATTTCTTAGTAATGGGATTGTATAATCTGTATGCTTTCGACTATTCACTATAACCAATAAAATGTACTTCTCACTTCTATCATCAAGCTTATTTCTTGTCTCTTCAGGAACATGAGAAAAAACAACACAACCAAAAATTTTGAAATGAGAAACATTTACCTTAGATCCTCTCCATTTTTCTTCAGGTACTTTACACCTTGAACACTGGAATTTGGTGATCTGTTAAGTATGTAAAATTGAACAGCTACAATTACTTGACCAGTAATCTTTGGAAATTTTTTCTTGTTGTAAGTAAACTCTCGGCCATGTTCATGATGGTGTGATTCTTTCTTTATGCCACTCCATTTTGTTGTGGAGTATATCCGGTAGTCGTTTGCTTTTTAATACCATGATATTTACAAAAAATCAACAAACTCTCTTGAGTCATATTCACCTCCTCCATCGGATCTCAAAACTTTGACAAATCGACCACTTTGTTTCTCTGTTTCAACCTTGAATTCTTTGAATTGAGTGAAAGTCTCATATTTGTGTTTGAGAAAATAAAACCAAACTTTCCTGCCCTGATCATCAATAAATCTCGGAAAGTAAAAACTTCCACCAATTGACTCATTTTGCATAGGTCCACATAAGCTTGTGTGAACTAACTCTAAGCACTCTTTGGCTCTATAAAGGGGATGATGGAAAATATCTTTCGTTGGTGTTTTCCCTGCTCCTACTATGCAAATTTCACAAGAAAGAATCTCATTAATCGAAGGAGGCAATCTATCGCAATTTGTCTTCTTGGTCAAAATATCTAACTATTTTTCTATAGAAGAATTGACTTGTTCATTGTTATCTTATGAAGCAAGGATAACCTTGGATCTTGGTACTAGAACATGCATTTGATTCAAGAAAAGTGTCCATGGGCCGAGGAGAAATGAGGCATAGGTTTTTCATGGACATGATTAGAGGGACAGTAGGGATGTTTCAAATCAAGAGATAAACACGAACAAACAAAGACTGGTCCGAGGTAGTCAAGATTGTCTTCACAAGATCGTGGTTAGAGATGGATAAGTAAATCAGTAATCCAATGTCTTTATTGTAAAAGTTGGGTCATCCTTATGTCCCGAATGTCGTAAAGTTCGCGGTTTAAATAAGATAATGTCACGAAGAAGTGAAACATCTGAATGTTGTTTCTTTCATGTCAAGTATCTCGGCAAATTCTTGACAAAGATGTTTGGTTGCTAGATAGTGGATGTAGCAATCGTATGGCCCGGTGGAGAGCAATCCTGTCACCATAGGCTGTCTTTGTAACAAACTCATACTTTTGACTGGTAAATGGCCATAACGATAATGCCATAACTTAGTTTCAGTCAAATTATAAATATTACATGCATACATCTTCCCACTTCTCATTTCTAAGGAAACGATCTGTTCTTTGTCATAGGGGTTTTTGCAACAAGTCTTTTAGTTTGATTAGGAATTGTGCAAATGTTGTTGTGCAAATTGGCATCATAACCATGTGCAATTAATTGCCCTACACTCAACAATATGTGTTTGATATTTGGTACATGTAGTAAACATCGAGGAATATTTTTCAGCATTTACAGCACATTTAGAACTAGCACAACACCTTTTCCTGATGCTTTTATTGAATGATCATCACCCAAACTAATTGCAGTAATAAGAGATGTATCAAGATTAGAAGGTAAATCATTGTGACCAGTCATATGATTACTACATCCACTATCTAACAACCAAACATATCTTTTTCAAAATTTGTTGAGATACTTGACATGAAAGAAGCAGAGTATCAGATGTTTCACTTTATGTAATGTTAGCTCTATTTTTATATTGCAAATTACGACATTCATATATATGGTGACCATACTTATTAGAGTAGCCGCATTGTATTTCAGATTTGTTTGTCCATGTTTGGCCATGATCTTGTGAATATGATCTTGACTGCTCTGACTTGTCTTTTGTTTGTTTATCTCTTGTTTGAGAACGTCCTCTACCATGTCATCAACCACGTCCATAAAAGCCTCTGCCTCTGCCTCTGTCCATAAACACTTTAGTCATCCCTCGACTAAAATACCTAAGATCTAATATCTAGCGAGAATGCTAATGAACAGATCGTCTTCTATAAGTGGATTAAATCTTCGACTCAGAAGGCGATAACTCCCATTTCAAATTTCTTAGGTAAACTTCTAAGAACTTTTCCAACAACTCTTTGGTGCATTGAGTTCTTTTTCGCCATTAATTCTAAGTTGATTAATAATACCCATCACTTTAGTCATAAAGTGATCAACACTTTTTGATTCACTCATCCTGAGAGTTTCAAATTGAGTTCTAAGGGTTTGAAGTCTCACATGTTTCACTTTATCATTACCCTTATAAGCTAACTTAAGATTATCCCATGCTTCTTTAGCAGTCTTACTAATAATTTTAGGAAATATAGAACCATCTAATGAAAATAATATATATGATTTGGCTTTTCCTTTTTTTTTGCTTAAGTTCTTCTAATGTTTTCTTTGAACAACAGTCATAACTACAACAACATTTTCATCAGGTTCATAGAACCTTGTTTCGACCTGAAATCCAGCGTCATTTTGCAAAATTGATTTCACTTTCTCACTCCAAGAATCATAATTGGAACCAACTAAACTAGGTGCTTGAATTGACCAAGAACTAGACATTATTTTTCTAATTCCAAAATACCAGCCACAGTGAAATATAACTCCAAAAACCCCAATGGTATAAAATCACTTTTCAAATAGCAAAAACCAAACTCGAAATGCTTTGTTGTGGTTTGAGATAGCAATCTACAGCAAGATAGTTGGGCAGCATTTGAACATCAAGATAACTGGCAGAAAAATAACTAACAACAGTCTACAACAAGATAGCTAGAATAAAAATAGATGAAAAATCAACTTAATCAACTAATAGCCTTACGCAGGGAATGGTCACAGTATGCAGCAGCCTTATGATCAGCTGGGTAATCAACTAATAGCCTTTATGAACAACAACCTTCTAGGAGAGGGCACAAATAGCAGTAGATGCAGGCACTGCAGGAACAACGTTCAACAGGGATTCTTCAAGCTCTGGGAGTGGGCGCACACCAGCGGACTCACTACTCCCAACCTCCTTTGATACCATGAAACAATAATAAAAGAAGAACCCAAAATGATAATGGGAATGAACGTTTCGTTTATTAATTTCATATTGAACTATTTAAATAATAACATAAAACAGTTATTACGTTTTTGAACGGAGTAACTGTAAACTAACTGTAAAACTAAACGAGATTACAACTCTTAACATCCACACGCTTTCCATGGAGTAGTGAATATGACAATTTGCTCATCTTTTAATAAATTATTAACTTCTATTCATTTTGTTCAAAAAATACAATTCATAAAGTAAAGTAAACAATTAAAATGTGATGCAATTATAAATATTGATTGCACTATTAATGACACCAACATTAACCTTTCAAAATTATTTTATTTACATTCACTTACAAACCATTTCCAGTTTCAACCTAAGATTATTCTAAAATCAGTTTCTAATTTCTTCTTCACACGGATCAAATAATTTAATTCAGATTTATATGCTCATATACCCATCACCAAATACCTATAACTAACATAACTCTCGACCACTAGAATTATAGAGATGCATAAGTTTGTTACATGAGTTAAACCAATATAGTAGGAACCAAACTATGGTGGGAGGAAAACTATTATAATCACGGTAACACTATAGTGCTACCAGAATCTCCTTGCTACTACCAGCTCTGGAGTTACGTTGCCAATCTTTGTTCTTCACATTAAATGCTTCACCATTTATACATTTCAAACAGTTTAATTGGGTATCTAACCCTCATCATATCCTTGCATATATAGATGGAAACCATGTATGGATAATAGGCGACTGCTTGCTGGCTGGCATCACTAACTAACATAATAACTTGTTCATCTCACACATACATAGATATTTGAGTTTGGGCTAGGAATCAATTGGGTGGAGTTGGGTGGCGAAACGTAGACATTCTCATTTGGGAGATGAAGGATGTTGGTTGAGTAATGAGAGAGATTGAGTGGGGTCTTCTTCTTATTCATTATTTGCATGCCAAAGCGGCAGGCCCAGCAGCTAGATATCTGGAGGTTAGAATCCTGGATCTAGAGATCATGGATACACAACAAGGCTGCACTGCAAAATAGACTGACTAATTAATCCTTACTTTCATTTTTGACAGACCCTGTGCATTAAACTAAATTATCTATGTGATTGGATCGATAAAAACAGATTAACCTAACGATTGGTCACTATATACACACATAGCATAGGCCCCAAATGCCGAAGACAGACTGTAAGTAGTCAGAGCAACTCAAATTGGTCACGGCACATTTTTCAAGGTCTCGTATACTTGCATAGCCATGATCCACCCATCATTCTTCGTGACTTGAAGTGTGACAACATTTTTTGTTAATACAGATCAAGGAGAGGTGAAAATTGGAGACCTTGGACTGGCAACGATTCTCCATCATGCCCATGTAGGTCGTAGTGTTATTGGTAAGCTCTCAATTCTTATGCTTTTAGTGTGTGCACACGAGATTTCAGTAAAATTCTTATCCACGATGATATACATGGCAAGACACCTGAATTCATGGCCCCCAAACTTTATGAACAAGAATACAATGAGTTGGTAGACATTTACTCCTTTGGAATGTGCTTGCTGGAAATATAACTTCTGAGTATCCATACAGCGAGTGTGCAAGTGTAGCACTGTAAAATATATTATTATCGCTGTTTCCATGTGAACTAGTTCATAACCATGAATACCAATTACTATACATTCCATTACTTGAATGTACAGTTTTGTTGTCCTCATCAAGAATCCCAATTCACACATTGAGTCCACTTTGTACCAAGCATATCATATTTATTATCATATTTATTATCATGTTGTGTATCAATATGTTGCGTATTTATAAAGCTTCTCACCATTGAACTATAAACCAAATAGTTTGTTTTTAGAGTGTAATTTACTCATATCTGAAACTATACCATTCTCATCATTGAACTATAAACCAAATAGTTTGTTTTTAGAGTGTAATTTACTCATATCTGAAACTAGGCCATTCTCATTATAAGTTGGGTGCAACTATACGTATTTCAATGAATTGACATATTAACTAGGCAGGGACTAGCTGTTTTGTAGCTATTTCCCTTGTTTAATGGAAACTTCAACAATATTATGAAAAGGTTAATGCTTAGGCGTATTTTTTTAATTTTTTTTGGAGATCTCTAAGTCTTGAGAGTAAAATTATGGAAAAAAGTGTATAGTAGATTTAATTAATTCATTGAAATATGTAAAAAATAAAATCTCAATTTTCAATTTTATCATAAATATATATATATTGGAAACCTACAAATTCTAAAATAAACCTGAAACATATTTTGATGTAGAATGTCTGCACCCAATTTTGAGTGGCTCTAGATATTTGTGCCGAACTTTGTCTCAAGCATGATGTGGAAATTCAATACGGTAACTGGGCTTCCTAATGAAGTCGGGTATGTTGTAGTTCAATTTGACATTTCGTCGTTTCTTGTTAAAAAAAAAAGAGGATTGAGTTTAAAATGTTTACATAGTGTTAAACAAAATTTGTCCTTAGTTGCACGGTAAAATTTACATACTCATGCTTACAGTGCAGTAATGAGCCAAAATGGTGGCTGCAATCTTGTGAAAAACACCATGCTTATCCACATGACTAACCCTGCTTGTAGGGGTAGTATAATGCTGTAACGACTGAGTCATCTCTTATCTTCTTATTAAGAGTTAAACTTGGTGTCTTATTGTAGACTTGAGATATCACTTACGCCAATGCCCTGCAGATCAAATTTTTGAAATGAGTAAGCTATTATTAATCATGCAAATAAATGCTGGTCCAATTTTAAACGTGTACGTTAGAAATCAGGATCAAATCTCTCTTAAATGAAATGTACTTTTGATTATTTTTATAAAATAAAGTTTAATTATATTTTTTCATTAGTTTTTTCTTATAAATTTATTGCGGTGCTTAAAATGAAATCAGTTCAATCTCCGTTAAATGCAATCTTGCAGGTGTACACATAAATAAAGTTAATTGATTTTTTTCTCTTATAAATTATTTCTTCACAATTTTTTTTTTTCTTATAAATTTATTGTGGTGCATAAATTTTTTATATAGATAAATTTACAAAGAAAATTATATATATATAAAAAAAAAAAAAAAATTTATTTTTATAAATTTATTTAAATTTGAGTTTATTTGTAAATTTATTTAAGTTTAGTTTTAGTAAAGCTTTGTTGAGCATGGAATAGACTTTTATTTTAGTAACTTAAAATATGTTTAAATTTTGAGTTCCAAAATAAATTATGTTAAATGAATAAAATGTGTATAACAAAAAATAATAATAGTTGGCTATGTATTAAGTAGTTGACTATGTATTAGATAATGTGAAGATATATTTTGTTTAAGTATGTTAATGTGAAAAAAACAATAAAATAAGAGTAAATATTTTTTAGTAGTATTTACATTTAATTTAGTGGCTTATTAATAACATGATGTTGTTTCTCAGGATGGAGTGCTGCTTAGAGAAGATGGGCCAGTGGTGATGAAATTTTGGGCAAAGAAACCTTAATGGAATGACTTAGCTCCCTCTCCTCACAAGATGGGAACAAAACTCAGTGCCAAGGCTTTGGGAGGGCCTCTCAGCATGCGATGGGAGGGCAGTTTTATGGGGCAAGGATTTGTTATGAACATAAAATATACATAAATAGATATTCATAACATAATAATAGTTAATAAGTAATAATTATTAATGAAGGTCATGTCAAAGGACGACTATTGGTAAAGGGCACCCTGCGTGGGTATTTAAGCAGGCCCTCATTCTCAATTATTATCATCTCATCATATCTTATCTATTAATATATTATTTCACAGGTCATATATGGATTACTTTGTTATATTCCAAGTATTTTGGATTTTTCTTGTGTGAGTTTGTTAAGTCTCCATTTCAGAGCTACCTTTGTTCATGTTGAGAAGAGGATTCCCATTCGATCACGGAAATAATATGAACCCATCAATTAGACCAACTTTCAAAGTGGATATGATAGCCCAGGAAGGACCTTGATTATGGGCACAAGAGTGAGACTACAGAGGGACATCCAGAGCAAAGAGGTGCTGGGAACTGCAGACCCTCCCCTCCTTTACCTAGAGGAAGAGCAGCTTGACCGGCTCCATGGCTCCACCTAGACCACCTGGTGATGATTTTTTTATGCAAAGAGCCAAGTGGACGACCAAATCCACCGAGCCCTCCAAATCCACAGTACCTTATGTTGTAGTGCCTATTCAAACCATTTTGGGAGGCGTTGCCAACATGTAGCTCATCCTTAATTCCGACCAACTCAGGGAAGAAATAGCCAGAAGTTGATGAGCCTTAGGAGTAAATTACTCTTGTAGAATGTTATGATCCTAAGTTTGATTTGTTTAGGTCTAGAGCTTTTAGCCTGTTGGAGCTTACATTATAACCCGGTCGTAAGCTTTGCTTACATGGTTGGAGACTCATGGTAACCTCCGAATCCTGGTTTCCCTTGGGAGGCGGGACAAATGGCTGAGTCTTTTACCAAACAAAATGCATAGGAAGCCTCTTGTCTGGTTTCGCCACATTTAGGCCAAGGACAATTGGCATTTCAAAGCAGATTGTTTGTAAACACAGCTATACAATAAAATAGGAGGTCCCACTTCTCTTTTTTTACTTAAAAGAAAAATAACATGATGATATTTATAATACTACTCAAAATAAATTTAAAATTTAGAATTTTTATTACAGTAATTATTATTATATGAAAGAAATTAATATTAAAAGAAATTTTTAATATGTATGATAATTAATAAAATCTGTACATCATAGAAGCATTATATATGCAAATCTAATATATATATATATATATATATATATATATATATATATATATATATATACTGGTTTACAGTAGAAACACCATAATGCAAAGGATGGTAATTAAAATCCTTATATATAATTTTATTAAAAACACCATAAATGATCCTTTTGCATTGAAAACACCATAATGATCCTTTTGCACTGAAAGGATGGTAATTGCTTTAATGACCATGTTTGAATCAAAGCTAAATTTAACCATAAATGCTTTTATATACACACAATAGCGTTAACTCAATTTTATATGATGAAAAGTTAATATATAATTAAGTGTTCAACTTATACTGTGAAGTTGTAATAGTTTCGCTTTGATTGATTGATTATATATATATATATATTTATTTATTTATTGAAATTATAAAGTTATTACAAATTATTACCTATGATTGTAGACATTGAATAACATATATCTAACTTATATAATGGAATCAACACAAACAACAAAATTCCAAATTTCTAATTTGGGTGTTTGTTAAGAGGATTTTGATAGAATTAAAAGTAAATTATTATTATCCTTAGTTATTAAAATGATAATCTTTAGATAACTTTTATTTGTATTTTTTTAAATTTATTTATTCTTCTTTTATTTTATTTTTCATTACATATCATTATAATTTGATTTGTTTTTTTTCAAAAACAAAACACATATTAGTTTAAGTTTAAGAGTTTATTTTATTCATTCATAAGTATATTTAATTTATTTAATATCATCAATAAGTTTATACATTTGTAAAGATATATTATAACTAAATAAAAAGAAGGTGAAAGGTATTAGTTAATAGTAATATATATAGTAGTTAATAAGCAATGACGTGATAAGGATAATGATGATAAAGTGACGTGCAAGAGAAGTATATAGTGATATAGTGGGATAAGGAGACAAAGATGACAAATATGCTTACTTTAAAATTGTTATAATTATTTAGAATATGGACAATATGAAATTGTATGGGTAAACAAAGTAGATTTCTTTTTCAAAATTACTAGATAAACACATGTGAAAATTCGTAGTATTAATAGTATTAATAAATGGTAAATGACTCTATGTAAGTAGATGATAGGGCTTGGTTAGAATCATCTAAAGTAACCAATCTCATTATTCATAAGAGTGAAGAATGTATCATCATTGCATGAAAGGAAGTGGCAACTTGCAAGGTAGCAAGAGGTGAGCTTCATGAGGAGGTCAACGAATTTTAAATTTTCCATAGTGCTTATGTTAGGAATGGCAGGTAGTGATGATTCCTTCTCATAATACTTGTGTATTATACAATGTGCATGTGAGAAGATTTGTGAATTTTCTAGTGATACTTATTCTCCGATATGGAAGGAGGGAAGGTCATGTGGAAATTTACTATTGGGAAACAAAACACTACCTAATTAATGGAGAATTTGGTGTGGCTTACCATTGAAATTTAGCTAACATAGGAGCTTAGCTTATACAGTTGGGTCACTTCTATACTTAAGTGTAAGTGGGAAGGAGTCTAGACCCTAGAGAGAGTGTAGTGTCGATCCTACCACAACAAAAGTTGTGAATTGTATTTAATCATTATCTAAGTTAGTCTGGTGATATTGGGGTGCTTACATTTAGTTCCACGTTCTTACAAACATTCAAAGGGATATTTTAATTGGGCCTATGTTGTGAAACTAGACCTTGAGTTTAGGATGATAAGCAACATATTGTGACAATATGTTTAAATGTATAATAATCGGTGATGGCATGTATATTGTCAAACTAGAGAGATAATCATAGTCAATAATGATTGATTATAATTATCAAGTTATCTCAAGTGGAATGCTATATGAGACTTAATGAAATTTATATCAAACTCAATACAAGATGCACTTAAATAGAGAACCAATGATGACCTAAGGTTATAACTAGTAGTTACATCAATAGACTATACTTAAAATATGGGGGTCCTATATGAAA
>SNQJ01S0158528.1:20123-31302 GCA_010110895.2 Picea sitchensis
CAAAGCTTCAATATCTGTACATGGGGATTCTTCGCCAATCCTCTGTTTTTCTCTCTCCTTGTTCTCAATGCTAATGCTGGATAATATGAATACAATAATACAAAGGAGGGTGCCTATATTCCGTTTTCCCTCTCGAAAGAAAAACTATTTAGTCTAGACTTAATTAATTTATCTACTTGCATTAAATCTAATAAATGCCTCAGCTACCTAAGGATGAGAGATTATCTGCTCAAGGTCTGTTACAATGTACAAGTGTGCTTCATTACACCAATGCATTAATGTTTGGCGCACCAAATATCAAAATATTTCAAAGTTTGAATGCTGGTGCTCTCCAGCTGTCTTTTCTTTGCTCCATGCATTGGCTCGCTTGATGAGGTGTGGATGCTCCTGCATCAGAAGCAATTGTAAACGCAGAATTGTAAATAGCGTAGAGAATAAATGTAATCCATAGAGAATACACAAATCCAATTCAAAGACAATGCTAGGATACTTTGTGTCCTCATGCTTAAAAAATAATTTCAAGATTGATGGAAAAAAAATGAAACCATAACAGGGTTCTGAATTACCTAAATGCCCATGCTATTCTTCATAAAAAAATGAAGGGTTCTATACAGATTAATTATCGGATTCTCAGAACGATGAATAAGGGAAATTTCGTTAAGGAATAAAGGTAAATTCATTTAAGCAATAAATCCCTGGAATAACTTACACAATACAAATCGTAACTGGTATCTATACTTGTATAAGCACAGATGGGGTGAATAGAATATCCTGGATTAAAAAGAAAATATACACAACCAACAAGGAAACCTCACCATAGCTACAGATTGGACCTACATTTTCATCCCCTTAAATTCGAGTATGTAAGGTTCCACAGAAGGTTGGATGTAAGAATTCGATAACTCAAAGATTAAGGATAAAGAAAAAAAAATCCTCAGCGAAAAAAATAGGGGACGACTCTTTTAAAAGGAAGTAATTTATAATAACAGAGAATGTTACATTGCCCAGACAAAGGGGTCTTGTAAACAGAATACGGGTCTTTCTAGAGAAACAGTAGCATTCGTTCATGCTCTGTATTGAGCCCCCTTTTAGAGGTCTCGTAATAGGATTTTGTCACTAGTTTAGTAACGATAGGTAGGCCACGATTAATAAATAAAAGGCTACATAGGAAAAGATAATGACAGAGGATAATTTTTTATTTAACAGAACCCCAAGTACATTAGGGGTTAATCCAAAAATCAAAAGAAAATGAGATTCGCTTGTGTAGGAGACTTCACAGGTTAATGGCCTCTGCAAACACGATTAACTACCCAACGAAGGAAGATGCAGGACATCACAAGTGTATATTTATCCATGACTAGAAGAATTAGTCTAGTAATTTAAAGAACAATGGAGAGGAAAGCTTCACTAGAAAATCGTAAAGAATAATAGTTGTAGAGTTATTTTCGCTATGGAAAACCCCCCAAAAATTCCACCCGAATACTAAAAGCATAAGCATGTCATTGGCTTACTAGGAAAGTCATGTAGCCTTGTGTGTTTTCTGCCAGGTAAAGTTCCCCAGGTCGTCGACCTCCCTCACCAAGAAACAAACACATATTTAGCACTGAAGTCTCATGCAGAAAACTCACATTAGTCCTGTAAACCCTTACTGCATAGATTAAATGGTGGAAGTACGAAGACTATCTCTGACCATGTGATAGGATGAAGATGGAACAATCGTATTAGACGTGAGGTCCAATGATAACCTCGAGATTACCTCTCGCAGGGTCTCCATTAATGGGCTGAACAGAGGTTTTAACTCATGATTGACAGAAACCCTTCGAATTCATAAAATTTAATGAGAGAAAAGGATAGTTCCTTCAAGGCATGATACACAGGAGCATCAAACTCTAGTTGTTATCATTGAGTTAAGGCATGACTAACAGTTCATTATCAATGAGCTTATTATCGAAAAACGATTATGATGATAATAATCATAAGTTCTAAACACAAGCAATATTCACAGGGGTTTTGTTTGGCCATGTAAAGTAATGTATAATCATTGTATGTTAGGCCTATAACCTTCTCATTAAGGGTGTATGATCTCAACCTTTTATGATATGAACATAGTCTATTGTGTAGGGGATTATTTTTGAAATGTCAAATAGTGTTTTCTCTTGCGCACAAACATGGAAACCTATGATTAGTGAAGAGTATAGGACCATGAGTCCTATGTCTAATACAACACATATATATAAGTATTAGAATATTAGTAGGTTTAAATATTTATAAAGGGTCAATGTCTAGAATGTGAAAGGTTAATCTTTTTGAGGTGAGGGTATAGCAAAGTCACCTGTGCCTTCCATATAGAAATTATGTGCAGTATGAGATAAGTTAGAGTAGAAATATTTAGAGATAATTGTTCATCGTTTTGATAACCAGAATATACGAATCTCGCAGAAGTTAACAATGGTGATAATTACCTACTTCTCTTAACTATAAGTCTTCCAGAATGAATGGTTTGAAGAAAGAAGATTTAATGTTCCTCAGAATTGTTTTTTTATTATTTGGGTAAATTTGGAGTACATTACACCCAGACGACACAAAAACCCATCCTAAAGATGGAAATTAGCGAAAAATTAGTTTGCGTCCAAAATTTGGTAGGTGGTGGTGAAGCACGAGTATGTATCATATATTTGGGGCCATCCAGAGGTCTCATGGCCAAAATCATCTAGCATTGTGGTGAGTTTCGAGATTAGCGGTATGCTGAGGAAATGAATGACGCAATTGGTGCTTCCTATTTTATACTTGATGTTGAGGTGGAATTGTTGCAAGTATGCTAGAATTGATGTAATTTTCCTTGTGTTTGCATGAACTATAGTGGCTTATGATCAGTGTGGATGACTATCTCCTTCCAAAGAATGTAATCTCTCCATTGGTGACAGGCTTGCATAATGGAGTACATTTTTTTTTCATAAGTAGGGTACTTATGGACAACATATGATATTTTCTCACTATGATAGGCCATAGGATGGTCATGCTAACTTACTGAAATATCTCTATACATTTCAATTGGAGCAAATGGATCAGATGCAATAGCTGTATCAACTAGGAAAACTCGATCAACTAGAATAATGTTTGTCTCCCTCTAAACTACTGAAGGGGGATAAGGTATTATGTCACTATCAATTTCCATATGGGATTCTCTAGATCTTTGGAAAGCTATGTCTTCCTCAAAAGTAGCATCTCTTCTTATCTCAATCTATCTATGACCAGGAATGTAGATCTGATATGCCTTTGAGGATTCACTATATGCTACAAATGTACCCTTTCTCCCTGAAGGGTCTAGCTTGGATCTCTTCTCTTTGGGTACATGAAAATATACTCAGCATCAAAATATCCTGAAGTGTCCAATATCAGGCTTCACTCTAGTGAAACATTCTTCTAGAGTTATGTTCTTTGAGATCTAATGAGGACTCCTATTATGAACGTAAAATCTTGTCATACATTCTTATGCCCATAGAGTCATAGGTATATTCTAATCATGTATCATTGCTTTGGTTGCCTTGATGATAGTTCTATTCTTCCTCTCTGCAACCCCATTTTTTTTATGGTTGTAAGGAACTATGAAATCCCTCTTGATCCCTGCTTCAATACATAAATTGTTGAAATCCTTGGAGGTGTATTCTCCTCCATTATCTGATCTTAGTACCTTGATATTTATTTCAGTCAGGTTCTCAACTTGAGCTTTGAATTCCTAAAATTTTGCAAGGACTCCATCCTTGTTCTTCGGGAAGTAAATCCAATTTTTCTGAGAGTGATCATCTATGAAGAGTACATAGTACAAGTACCCATTCATAGATCCAATAATCATTGGCCCACACACATATGAATGTATCAAGTCCAAGATTTTGTTGCATCTATTGTCACTAATTAAGAAGGACCCTTTAACATTATTTTGAAGAGAATAACCTTTGCAAACACCTTTATGCCAAATTTGTATCTCTGAAAGACCTGTTACCATTTTCCATAGAGCTGGGAGAGCTCTATAATGAATGTGAGAAATTATTATATGCCACATCTCACTCAAACTGATAATGTCATGTAACAGAGCCTGGATTGGTCTGATGGTTAATCTGTACAAGCTACTTTCTCGAACACCAATTACCTTGGCAAAATTTATACGTGAGTCTTTGTGCCATGCAAAAACTCTTCCTTCTAAAAAGGTAACCTTGTAGCCTTTGTCTTCCAAGGAATAAATGGATACAAGGGTTATTTTCATTTTAGATACATATAGTAACTCATTTAGTTGAAGTTGCATGTCTGAATCTCATTGGAAGGTACAAGTTCCAACCCCTTTCAAATTTTATCTGGCATCATCTCCAAGGACAACATGTAGATGTGTCGCTTTCTCAAAAAAAAAAATTAGGTGATCTCTAAAATCTGTCATGTGCCTAAAGGCACCATTTTCAATTAACAAAGTGCTATCATTGGTAGGGACAATACCTGAGAGTGTTGAGATGTTGATTTCTTCATAATATTTTAGATTCTTCACAAACCCTTGTCAACTGGGCTAGAAAACCTAACGTCTAGGATAGGATAAAACTTTTAGGTTTTGTTGGGATTATGACTTCTAAAAATAAGACTTTAAATATATGAGAAACACTAGTGAGTCAAATAGATCATTCAATGAGTTGCATAAACCCTAATTCTGAAATTTCTGCAGAAATTAGAGAAACCCTAGAAACCCTAGGGACAAAAAATCAAAATGCTCAGAAATGAAATATGAAACTTTCTAGAGGTGAGATGAAAGAGGTCGTACACTCCTATGCACTTGTTAGCCATATATTCTAGGTATCAAGTGATAAATTACCTCAGAAAGGAAGGTTGTATGAAATTTCTGGAAACCCTAGGAGGGTCATACGATTTTTTAGAAGTGAGAGGATAGCCAGAATTTGCTTGTGAAATGGTGTTGTTCAAAATATATGCTCTGATACCATGTTGATTTTCCAATAATCTAGGATCAATCATGAAGTTCATTCCATTTTTTTCTTTTTATTTGAACCATAGACATTTTCAATTTCACCATTAACAATTTTTTGCAGCAACCAATATCACAAGAAGAAAACACCATGCACAAGTACACAAGAAATATCCTGGGAAACCCTTATCAAAAAGAGAAGAAAAACCAATTGTTACACATTATTTTCGTCATCCATATGAATGTTAATGATGTAAACCTATCCTTTGTCTTTAGAAGGATCAATTTCCTTAATCCCTGAAGAAGAATGAAGATGTATTTTCCACAGAGATGAAATTATACTTTTCCTTTGTCAAAAACTATAGAAAAAGGGATTGTCGCACCTTCATTAGTGTTAAGGGTGCGAAAATCTAGGATATTCATAGGTTTCACCATAGTGGCCTACAACGTCGTCGCAATTTTCTCAATGTTAAGGGTGTGACGATTTTCCCACGAAGGAAAAAGAGGAGTTTCTTGAAAGTTCTAGAATAGAAGCTTCGAGGGTGAGTTGGCCTCCGATCGGTTTGAATTTGATTCACATCCCTAATATCATGGGATCATCCTATCCTCCCCACCCTATCCTTTTCATCTTATAAAAAGAGAAGAGTTATCATGGGAAAAGTTAGTTGGCTAGCTTTTGGTGTGAGCTTGAGTTTTGTAGCTTGGATTTTTTGGAGCTTGTATGTTGGATTTGAGCTTTGCTTTGTCAAGATAGATTGTTGATCTCATAATAATTGGATAAATAAGTGTGTGGGAATAAAGGAACTATTGAAAGTAACCTAACAACATCAAGGCATCTAGTTGTATCTTTCTTCCACATTATTTAATACAATGATATATTTCTTTCCCATAAAATTGGTCTTATTTTATTGTATGACTCCTTGATCACATACATAGGTTTTGCTGAGCATACTTTGTTGCTTTCACTTCATTGTCTTGTATCTTTCTATAGGTTCAACATCCAATAATCCTTGGAATGGAGTGAGGATGAAATTAGCGAGGACAAACGACATTTAAAAAGTATGTCATTTATATCTTGTTGGTTAGTATGCTTGATAGTTAAAACTTAGGGAAAGTTTTATATGTTGTTTTGTTTTGGTAGAAAACCTACATTAGATTAGTTGTAGGTCTTTGGAATAGTTGTGAAATATAACTTTCCAAAGCTACAAACAAACATAGAATCTTATGATAGGGAGAGATCAAATCCACTTGCTACATTTTTTCCTAGGAATCCATTCTAACAAAAGGGTCAATCACGAGGTCGCACTAGAACTGGCAGAGTTACTCACCCTTATTTGTTGGTCTTAGTGTAGATATTGCATGTATTATTGGGGGTCACTCGAGAATAAAATCCAATGGGGACCTTCTCGAGTTGATTTCGGGCTTAGATACCCTGCTTATGTGCATGGATCAGACTATCGACTGTTTCCCCATGAATCATTGTTGTATTTGGTAACCTTAGTGGCCTTTCTATTTAGTTTATTTACACAAGGTGACTATGGAAGGGAAATTCTTCACGGTACCTAGAATCAACGTTGTCCAAACTCACTCAGGATCCTTGGAGGGTATACCTACAATTATGTGTGGGAACTTGCACCAAGGTGTAAGTCCGTTAAGCAAGTCATCAACGTAACTTTTCCACCCGCTCTATCTCATCCCCTTCTTACATTGTTCCCGCAATGTTGGATTTCATCACCAACTAGTGTGTTCATTATAAGAAGGTTTTTTTTTCTTGTTTTCTTCCTAGATTTTTAGTGTGTGTTGTTTGTTTTCCCTAGAACACTCTAGTTTGGATCTATGTTTAATGGAGTCAGTTCTTGGAATGACCAATGAAGAAACCCCTTTTCCAGTGGAACCATTTGTTTTTCCTTCTTATGGAAATGTTGGTCCTCCTTACATCACTACTTTGAGGCTTCTAGGTCTCACAATTGGATTTCTAGTATGGTTGTTTTCCACTCACGTAATCCCAAATGAAGCTAGTGCTTCTGCTATAAGCACTTTTCGCTAAGAAAATAAACCTCATGTTGATCCTTTACCATATTCACTAGTAATATATTCTTTACCTTCTCCACTTGCAAGGTCTTATTTTGTTTCATCTTCTTCGTTGAGTGAAAGATCTGAATCTAGTAACTCGGTGGATAAGAAGAAGAAGAAGAAGAAGAGGAAGAATAAGAATAATAAAAATAAATAAGGGTCTAAACCTCCAACCACTACCAAACATGTTGGAAAACTATCAGTTATTGTTATTCATTCTAGGAGTGTCGATGATGCCAAGATAACTCAAACAAGCCATAAGCCCAAGTACCATTTCATGGAAGCATGGTATACAGACCCTCGCCAGCCCGTGTCATCAGACTTTGAACAATGTGTTGTTGACCTCCCATCAACTAGTTAGGATATTGTTGGGAGGGAAAAAAGTAGATTCAAGTTCCCCTGTATATTATGTAGAGGGAGTCATCAAACTCATCTTTTCCCTCGTATGGATGAAGCCTCAAAATTAATGGAATAGATGATTGTGTCCCAACCGCAACTTCCAGTTTCTTATCACAATATTACTCTCGACCCACCTGTAGTTGAGGGAATGATCAATCTGTTCCCTTCGTTGATTAGTCCAGTTAATCAGGTAGTCAATCTGGTCACATCCTTAGTTGTACCAGTTGATAAAGTGGTCGATTCGGTTCCATCCTCTGTCGATCCCACTCTCTCATTAGAGAGTGAAACCCAAGCGATCGATCTGTTTCCAACCATCGACCCCATTCTCCCCTTGGAGAATGTAACTCAAGTGGTCGATATGATCTCATCATCGACCGATCCTACTCTCCTGCTAGAGATTAAATACAATAATTCCCACCTTTTTTCTCTTGATACATATTCTAGTGTGCTAGGGGACATTCCTCCTTCTCCTATAGAACCCCCTCCAAGTTATGAGTCCATCCTTTTTTATTGGGGTGCTCTAACTGGAGCTTGTCTTCCCTCTCACATTCCTTTCAATATTATAGTACAATTTTTTGGTTGGGATGTTCCTCAGATGTTGATATATGAAGGTGCATCCATTAGTATTTCTTCCTCTATTTCTTGGCAAGATTTGGGTTGTACTCATGTTGTGTTGGTTACGCAAAATCTGTTATCTTTTAACAGAAGAACCAGTCACCCTTTAAGAGTCCTTCCTCTGTTTCTCATAACTTTGGGAGGGAAAACTATCTTTATTGATGTTATGGTATTCCAAGACCCCTTGGATTTCAATTTTATCCTTGGGAGAGATTATGTCTATGCAATGAAAAATATCATGTCCACTCTTTTTCGTGTGATATATTTCCCTCGCGATGGAAGAATTGTGACTATTGATCAACTTTTGTTTTTTTGTGACTATTGATCAACTTTTGTTTATTTGTGACTATTGATCAACTTTTGTTTGTTTGTGACTATTGATCAACTATTTAATTGTAACATGAAGACAAATGATTTCTCCAATCTCATATTATAACTGATGAAGTTTCCACCTAAACAATCCAAAGATACGTAGAGAAAAGGGACATTTAATATAAAAGATTTTAATTCATTTAGAATCATTTTAATTTTTATTTTGGTATCAAAATTTTAAAAATAAATTTGTTTTTAAATATAATTGCAAGTATTTTGAATGTATATAAGTAGAGAACAACCCTAATTTATAATATACACCCCACATGCTGAGAAGATATGAATGACTGGTTCCCAGTGAAGACAATAATAGTGCCTCAATCCCTCATACATTCAAGTAGAGAACAACCCTAATTTATAATATGTGTCATGCATTCCATCGTAATTGCATGGGTTGGTCCCAAGTACATCCCTCTTTAATGGAAAATGTTGTAAAAATGGGGCCAAGGAATCATATCATCCTTTTTCTATCTACGTATCTCACCGCACTCTCTTCCAAGTTCCATCCATCATTTTGAATTTGAATTTGCATAAATAGATGAATTAATTTCTAGACCGTCCATTTCACTTTTGGGATTTGTTGGAGAGCACAAGGGCGGTGTGCAAATGCACTCAGGTGAATTTGATTATGAACCTGATTTGATTGATTATTCACCCAAATAAAATGAACTGCAAGCATGAATGACAACTTTGTTATTGTTTGGCGTCATTTGATAGAATGATAGGTCAAAATATTCTTTACATTGGAAATCAATTATAAAATCAACAATGAAACCTAGAATTTAATATCAATAATTTTAAAATTTTAAGTTCCTTCAAACCAAAACAATAACATAATAAGTGTGAAATGCATCCAATAACATAACCTAGAAATCATAATAGATTAGATAATATAGAAATCATAATTGAATGAAACCAATTGCATAAAGATTATATAACCTAGATATCATAATTAAATGAAACCAATTACACAAATTTCAAATAGGAAAAAACAAATTGGACCTAGTAATGCTTGATGGTTTGCTCTATTAAGATTCTTCCCAGTTCAATATGTGAAAAGAAATAATAGTTCTCTCACTTGTATTCCAAGCACAATTCCTCAACAATAGTAATATGGGTATGCCATAACAAAAGAAAAAAAGAATATTTGTTTTTAAATTGAACGTTGTACCTGGCATCATGCCATGCCATGGTTCATACTTCATTAAAAAACTAATAGGTACCCCTCATATGAAACATGCATGGATGTTGAGTACAATTTTATTTATAAAAGAAGTTTTTCCCTATTATGAAACACGTACCTCAATTATTCCTGAAAACTGTGGTAATTAAATTTGAACGCACAACTCAACTAAACGAATCGGTGCCCCTAATATGAAACCTACCTAGTAATTTATGAGGTTGAGTTTATAAAATAATTCTTTCCCTATTATGAAACATATCAAGCTCAGGATGTGGGGTCAAGAGAGTCCATAGTTTACACGTGAAGGCTCAAAAATAATGATATTACTCATAAGCGCCATATAGTTTGAAAACTTTCTTGAAGGCCTTTTCAAGAAGCATCACCAACATCCCTCAATATATGTAATATCCACATGGGACTCTTGACATAAGTGAAAGGGGATAAATCATCCTCCCCACACAAAGTCCGAGTTTCTAGTTGCTACTCATCCTTCAGAGCCTACTTCTCCTCGTCCTCTATCACTACTGAAGAATCCTCAGATATCCTAGATACCAAGGTCCCCTCAAACTTAACATATATGCTCATAAATATATTCCTCTACATTGGTATGAAGATACTGTAAGCCTTTTAGGCCACATTGTACCCCAAAAGTATACCCTTTTTTCCTGATGTCTCCAACTTCATGCTCTTCTCCATAAGACCATAGATATATACTAGATAAAAACAGATCCTCAAATGTCTTATCCCTATCTTCACTCATGAGAATTCCTCCTCTAAAGTTTTTTCCCCCAATATCCTATGAGGACTCTTGCTCTGCACATATACTTTCGTGTTACATGCCTCTGCCCAATTAAACATAGGAAAATCTTTGTCATCTATAATATCCCTAGAAAAACTAATGATGGACATGTTCTTTCTATTTGCAACTCCATTTTTTTTAGGGTTGTATGATATTTTCATCTCCCTTTTGATACTTTCCTCCTTGCATAAATCCTTGAAGGAATTTCAAGTGTAGTCTCCCCCATTATATGACCTCAATACATTGATCTTAATTCCCATCTATTTCTCCACCTAAGCTCTAAACTCCCAACTCAAGACATCACGGTTGGTCTTCATAGAGAAGGTCCATGTTTTCTTGGTAAATTAATAAATAAACACCAGATAGTATGATTCTCCCTACATTGAAGTTACTGACTTCAACCCTCCCTCCCTCTATGTCTCTCTCTCTTTCCCCTCCCCCTCTCTTCCTTTATCTCTCGACCTTTATCCCTCTCCCTCCCTCTCCCTTCCTCTCCTTCTCTCTCTCTCCCTCCCTCAAACCCCAACCTCCATCTCTCCCTCTCCCCCATGCCTAATCCTTTGACGTCTCTTAATATCTCCCTCTCTCCCCCATTCCCCTCTCTTCCCCTATATCTACACCTTCATCTCTCTCCCACCCACATTGCACCCCCCATCTCTCCCTCTCACTCCCTTTCTCTCTGCCCCTCCCTCTCTCTCTCTCTCTTCCCCTATATCTACACACACACACTCCCTCCTTCCCTTCTTATCTTTCTTTTTTTCTTTTTATTCCTCCCCTG
>SNQJ01S0158528.1:31312-42527 GCA_010110895.2 Picea sitchensis
ATGTTCCTCTCTCACACAAGAACATGCATTTTCACATACTCCTGAATGCATGCTTCTACTAATGAATGCACCCCAAACATGTGCATTTCTCACAAATGCATTGAAGAATTTTTTTAGCAACATGAATGAGAGCATGCGCAATGCTCATGAACAAATCATACATTTTCATATATCCTACTTTTGCTCAAGAATGAATATAAAAATTAATAATATAAAATTAATATTAAATAACATTGATTTTTCTTAAACAAATCATTGTGTGAAAATTGAACCCCAACAAATGGCATTCACATTGATAATCCCAGACACTAAGATATAATATTTAAATTTCTAAACAACGCCAAAACCAAAAAGAGGTTTTTGATAGTCAAATAAGTGACATCATGCAATGGGAATTGAACTCATGAGGTTGACCATGCAAAATATATTATTAAATTGAATCATTATGTGGTTCAATTATAGTATGGGTTTTATCATGCAGGATGTAACCTAAATGGTATGAGAAGGTTTCAATAGAACCCATTACACTCATTACAAAAAGCATAATATCAAATAAATGGTAATTCCATTTTAAAAAATAACAAAAATAATAAAATGATGTAAAACGTATTCTACCATAAAAAGTATTCTACCATAAAAAGTATTCTACAATGGTGGATGTTTGGAATAATGAAGCTTCTATTCATCAATGGCATTGTAGGGTATTGAACTAGAAGATCCAAACCTCTCACTATAGTCCAACTATTAACATAGAGAACTACCGGAAGGAAATCCAAGTTCAATGGAGAGTTTTATTGAAGACAAACCTCAACTTTCTAAACAAAACAACAATGAAGAGGGATTCTAATCAAAACTATCATATGAAATTGAATTACCTTGGGATAAACAGGAATATGAAAATTGAACCCGTAAAACATATACATAATTTAATTAATTGATATTAATGAGGAGTTTTATGGAAGGACAACTCTCCAATAGAATGGAATCCTATACTTCCAGATAAAAAGGATGATATGGCATGACAAGAAATCACAGTGAAAAGGAGATGAGCTATAGAGAAAAATAGAATTGAAGCAAATATCTACTAAACACAAAACAATGATATAAGATGACACGAAATCATAGTGAAAAGGAGACGGAGATGAGTTATAGAAAAAAATAGATTTTAAAAAAATATCTACTAAACACACTGCTCTAGAAAAAATATTTAAATTAGAGGAAAAATGTTTTAAAAAACCCTAATCAACACAAATCAAATAAAATAACAATTTATAATTTAGAATATTAGAAAAATATCTTCTTATAAACAAAGGTTCTTAGAAAAAAGTTTAAATTACAAAAAAAAATATTATAAAAAAATCCCTAATTAAAATCAATTAAATAAAATAAAAAATCATAAAATCAATAAAATAAAATAAAAAATCATAAATCCAAGTCTAGGGAGAATATCTTCTACTAAACACGAGAAATTTAGAAAAAAAAATCTTATAAAAAATGTCTAATCAAAAGAAATAAAATAAAATAACAAATCATAGTTTGAAGTCCAGGAAGAATATCTTCTCCACTTCTTTACATTATCAATTCCATGGCTAAATGGCCCATCAAAATATTTAGTGCTCACCTATATCAAAAACCATTTAAGGAGTAATGCAAGTTTTTAATAGCTATTGTTAGAAATGCAAATGCAGAAAACACAATTCACATATGATAATTAACAATCACACAGATAAGGAACATAGGGATTTCATGTGGTTCACCCAAACTTTGGGATAGGTCCACCAATTATAGGCATCGGTTTTCTTATTATTTAGATCATGGAGATGACAACATACTAGCAATTTCTCACTCTGTCTCTCTCACTTGCCTCTACGGGCTTACATGTATTTATATACATTTACAAGAAACTGATTATTAAATGCAATCCTTATCCGTATTCTATCTTGGTATATTTGTTTGTAAACAACGCAAAATAATAGGATCCAAATCCATCCTTAGAGGAATTCATTTTCACCAAATCCCAACAATCTCCACCTTGACAACAATTAACATGATACCTTTATCCTTCTTTTTGTTCATCACCTTTTCTGCAAGCCAAGAGAAGCCAAGCACCACTACATCTTCTTTAATAAAATTGGTTTCATGATCTTGCATGTGTTACTTGCACGAGTTTGGATTTCCTGAGGGGTCACTCCACCTCCAACATGTTTTCCACAACTGTGTTGTGATACATATTTAGTGATATATCTCCTTCTATCCAAGACACTTTTATTACAATATACATTACAATTATCACATACCATCTTAGTGTAACCATTATAGGTGTCATTTTTTCTTCTTAAACGTTGAAGCATCGATTTCACTGCAACACCTGAATTTTTCATGTATTTGACAACATCATTAGCATGTGAAACATCTAATCTTAACCATTTCATCACATACAACAGACCTCCTTTTGAACTTACACGAGACATAACCTTTTCTTCTTTATAGACAGGTCCTATGCTTGAAGAAAACATATAATGGAAATAAAGTGGGATAAAAACTGGTTTGAAAATGTTCATACTAAACTCCAACAACATCTTACCATTACCATCTCTGTATACTTCGATGTCCATGATTTCTTTTCCTGCTCCTTGATCCCTCATCTGAATCGTCCTGTCCACCTGAGTCATTTTCTTACTGATTTTATCCATGCTTTGGATTGCATCGAGCATATCATAAGAAAATAACATCAAGACTGTGAATGTACTATAAACTTTATAGTCATTCCTACCCTTTGAAAAATTATGAATCGCTATGAAGGATTCAAACCTCTTGTATATTTTCCTGGGTACCAATAGGCCATACAATGTATTATCTAGCATGCAAACAAATTTACCGTTGTGATCTTGAATCAACACTTTTGGTTGTTCCATACATACTATCTCTTTATCAATGATGATGTTGTGAGAAATAGGATCCCAGACACAACATCCCTATATACCACCATCATAACTTGCAAAGATATAACACAAGCAAGAATTCAGAAACAAAGATTTTAAGTCTGTAGATGATTTACTGCTTATCAGTACCTGTAATTATTTTTTTCTCTTATGACCTTGATACTTCTTCCATAAACAAGAAGATACATCTGTCACTTCAGATGCTACTTCAATACTCCCTTCCAACTTATAAAGGTTATAAATCTTTGTTGCCTTCATCACTACTAAACTACCTTTCGACAATGTGAGTGCTCCACCTTGACATGTATACTTATATCCAGAAGAATCCAACACTCCCAATGAAATAAAATTTGATTTAAGATTAGGTACATATATAACATCCATTAATTCCCTAACAATAGCATCAAACATCCTGATTCTAATAGTGCCAACCCCAACAGTTTTACAGGGAATACCATTTCCCACAAACACTACACCCTCATTAATAGATTGTTAAGAAATGAACCAATTTCTATCCGAGCACATGTGGTGGGAGGCACCTGAATCTAACTTCCATTCTTCTTGATATTGTAAATTACTAGAAACGGATAAAACTTGATCAGTCATACCTAAATTTGTTACAGAAAAATTTTCTTCCTTCGTAGAGTTTTCCTTATATTCCTTTATTTTCCAACAATATTTCTTGAGATGTCATGTTTTTCCATAGTACCAGCATTTTGATTTACCCTTTCTGTGTCTTGACTTAGATCGATAAAACTTCTCTCATTCTTCTCTTTATTTTGACCTCTGACCATCATCGCCTATGAAGTTGAGGTTTCTTGACTAGATTTTCTCCTCGTCTCCTCAGCCAACAAAGATCCCACAACAGAGTCATAATCTAAAACATCTTCTGAGCTAAAGATAATATAGGTGAATAGATTATCCCAAGACTTAGGCAATGAACACAATAGTGTAATAGCCTTATCTTCATCTTCGAATTTAACTTCCATACTAGTCAATTGAACTATAAGGGTTTTGAAGGTATTTAAATGGTCAACAAATTTTGTACCTTCTTTCATCCACAAACTATACATCTGTCTATTCAAGTAGATTCTACTCGTCAAGGAATTCATCATATATAGACTTTCCAACTTGCTCCATAAGCCTGATGTTGTATCCTCTCCTACGATATTAAATAGAACATCATCCGCCAGACATAAATGAATGGTACTAAGATATTTTGCATCGAGATATTCCCATTCCTCATTATTCATGGCTATTGATTTCTTTGACTTTCCTGCCAATGTTTTTTTCAACCCTAGTTGCACCAGTAAATACTGCATATTAAGCTTCGAGAGTTCAAAGTTGCTCTTACTGCTGAACTTTTCAACTTACAACTTCAAACTCTGCATCTTATCCATTAGCACAAAATACTCCTAATACCCAAATCACTTCTTATAATAACCAAATCCTTTTAAATGTGGAGGATTAATAGTATTAACCCAAAATGTTTAATAAAAGGTTTAATTAAAGAATCTGTTTTTTTTTACCACCCTCAATTTTTATTAAAAAATAAAATTCACCCTTTTAATAAAAAGGAAAAACCTTTTACAAAACATCCACCCACGTGACTTTGCTTTAATCGTTTTACTCCATAAAAAAGTTTGTACTTTATTCTCCCAAGTGATTTGACTTTTTCATGTATTATGCATACAATATATCAAAAAATCCTTTAATCCTTTCAAAAAAGTCAAAAACACCATATGAGAATATATTAGGGAGTCGTCGCACCTCATGATACAACTAGAGTGTGGTGATCATCAAGAGTAGTCACACTGTAACACATAGTTGGACTGCGGCGATATGAGGTTGTCTACGCACCTGTCAATGCAGTTGGACCACAACGATTTTAGGAAAAATAGATTTTTCTTGAGGAATTTTTGTGTGCTATTGACCCTTCCCCTCTCCCTAGACACTCTCTTGGTGGTACAGTCGTTGTTCATGGAAATGTTTCATTGGATAATTGTAAAGTATTAGAATATTCTAGACCTAACAGCCATACAAACCCACCCTTCTTATTTGGTTACCTCTACTAATCTTTCCAAATACTTAAAATAGTATGATGTTATGAGTGGAAGTATTGCCTTAGACAAGGTGTTGGGGTCCCAATCAAGAAGTACCTCACATCTCTCTCTGGCTCAAGTTCAAGCCAAAAAATATACCTGGAGTAGAAAACAACTAATTGAGGCCCTTAAAGTCGAGAATGACTTCTCTAAGGTGAAACCATGATCTTATTATCGTTTAATTCTCCTAGGGTTATGGGTGCCTCCAAAATGATAACCATCAAGTGATTGTTTAAGTCCAACAATATGGATTTAATTTTGATTCAAGAAACCATGTGTGATGGCTCCAAGGTCATGGATGTTCTTTCTCATTCGATGAAGGAATAGTCCTTCTACTCTCTAGTCTTTGATGGCCACTATGGGGATCTACTTTTTCCTTGGAGTCTAAAATGTGATATCCTCTCTTCCTCGATGTTGAATTCAATAATTTTTATGGAACTAGAAGCCCAAAAATTAGGTTCATTTTTTTTTGGATATCAATCTCTAAATACCTTATGTTGACAAAAATACCTTGTGGGAAGAGATATCATCTTTTGGAATCCTCTCAGGTGAATATATCTTCATAGGAGGTGACCTTGACTTCTTATTTTCCCTCAAATAATTTTGGGGTTTTCATCCTCGCAAGGACCCCCTGGAAGATGTTTACTCTCACATCCTGGAAGTTAATAACCTAATTAATATTTATCCTCCTAAGATAATGACGATGTGGAGGAATGGATTGAAAGGTGAGGAAGTAACATATAAAAGGATAAGAAAATTATTGATCTTGAAATATATCCTGGATGGACCATGGTGCATCAAATCCTGAATTGGAATCAGATGAAGCTTAGATCGCCTCCCCGTTCTATTGAAGTTGGAACCTATTCAATGAAAATTGTGATCATGTTTTAAATTCAACCACATATGGTTACAGAAGGAGGAATATAGAAACCTAATCCTTTCTATATGGATTCACATCAATAATAAATCCCTCATGTCTTACATGCAATAGTTCCATGAGAATACTCTAAAAGTAAAAAAGGTGACGAAAGAGTAGGTTCTAAAATTCAACCAATTCTCCCAAGAAATGACCAAGGAGATTGAGTTTAAACTCAAATTCCTTTTCAATTCTAATATTTTTGGTATATTTTCTGATGAGGAGTCTTCCTCCTTGAAGACTTTTCTAGCCCTTGGACAACATCCTTTGTCTAAGGAGGAAGTAGAGGAAGTAACATGGAGGTTAAAAATTATGTGTTCTGGCTAGCAGAAGGAAATACCAATACCAAGATCTTTAATAACTTCACAAACTACCGAAAAAACCTTGACTTGATGAAAAATAAGAGGTATAGAGGAGACATTTTAGTTCCATATTCAAATATTCTCTTGGATGCCTGATTGTGGAAATACTTGAAGTCCTCAAAATCTTTCCAAAGGTTATCAATGAAAATATCAATCCTTCCTTTGATGCAGATATATTAGAAGTCATTCTTGAAGAAACCATATTTTCCATGAACTAGGGCAAAATCCCTCGCCTAGATGGATCTCCTGATTTGGTGGTTCGATAATCTAACTAGAGTGGTAATGCATAAAGATATATGAGTTCTACTTTATTAGTGCTTATCCCTAAGAAAATAGAAGCAGTATCATTTTAGGAATTTCATCCTATCTCTTATTGCAATGTAGTATACAAATTGATTTCCAAAATGTTGGTGAAAAGGATTAAACCTATTCTCACTAAAATCATCTCCTAGGAGGATTTTTTCTTCCTCTTTAAGACGAAAATTCATGACATAGTAGCATGTGCAGAATGATATTTCCATTCTATACACACGTCTAAGATCCCTTCTCTTTTTCTCAAAAGGGATTTGTCCAAGGATTAAGAAATATTAAGTTGGACTTTCCTAAGACCATTGTTAGTCCAATTCAATACGAACCTTGATATTGTCAACTAGATTCTTGGATGTGTCCAATCCACTTACATTTCCATCTTGATCAATGTCTCCCTCTAAGAAAAAATTGGAGCCTCTCGGGGGCTCGGGAATGGATTCCCCTTATCCCATTTATTGTTTATTATGATTTCAGAAGTTATCAGTAAAGTAATGTTTCATGCCAAGAGACAAGGATAACTAAGATTCCTAATGATTTCCTCTACCGAAGTTCTCTCACATATTATTTTTTTTTATGATGTCCTCCTATTTGATGCAGGGTTGATGCAAGAATTTGAGTGTCTCGTAAACATTTTGGAGCTCTTTTGTCGGGCCACTGGAATGGAAATTAACTAGAAAAAATCCTATATTCATTATTTGTTTCCCCAAGAGGATCTAACTCCCCTTTTGGAAGGCTCTCTTCCTTTCCCTAGGAAACATATAAATGAAGGTTTACAATATTTAGTATTTATTTTAAATCCAAACGCTTATGGTTTTGATGACTGGTTGTGGCTCTACAATAAAATCAAAGCTCAAGCTAATTTGTTGTGGGTAAACATGTGTCTTTCTAGAGGGGGAGGGTTGATTCTTCTCAAATAATTTCTTCAAATTATTCTTGTGTATTGGACCTCCATTGCTATAGGCACTAAAAGAATTCTAACAAAAATTAACAAAAGAGGATTTAAATTCTTATGGTGAGGCATTCCTACTTCATATGGTATACCTATTGTGAAATGAACAATGCTAGCCAAGCTGAAGAAAATGGGGGGATGGGGGAAAAAAAATATCTACCTTTTAAATTAGGCTTTGAAAAGAAAAATCCTTTGGAGTGTTGTTGAAATCCTTACTCCCACACCTAGGTATCATGCTATCTAGTCATTTCCTTATTTTAAATCAAGTTGGTATCTCACAAAATAGAATACACCATTGGAATATTCAACTCAAATAAAAATATCATAATAAATAATGGAAACCAAAATCTCAACCACAATAAACTAATATTATATTCTCATCAATTGAGATTATCATTCAAAAAACTTCAAATCTTACAAGGGATTCCTTACTAAGAAAATGACCCAATTAGAAAAGAGACTAAGTACATCAAAACCTATCAGGATTATATGTTGTTGAAACTATTGTACAATCCTTTGTGGATAAAATGCGACTTCTACGCTCATACCTCCACTAAATGTGCAACTTGTAACATAATACTCATGCTATCCATGTGACGTGTACACTGAAACTTATAGTAACTACACCACCTATACCAGAATACCTGCACTATCCATCATGACCGATCCTTCTGTTGTGTGCTTTCTCTCTCTCTTGTTTTGTTCTAGATATCTATATGGAAGTCCTTCACCTCTCCAAGATCTCCTTGAATCACAGTCCTTCATTATCCAACTCTCTCCATGTCTAATCAATCTCATTCAATCCCTCTATCAAGTGTCTTCTCTTTCACCCTAGCCTTTCTTTTATAAGATTGAGTTATGACCTAACCCTAATCTCCAAAGTGATTGACTAGTGAGACTATTTACATCTAACCTCACTTGAAATGAATGGCTAATATTTAGTTCAATAATGCTAATTAAAGAATTTCTTTAAATCAACTCAACTAATTAATAAAATCACTTTAATAATTCTGATAATTAAAGTAAAGCTTCAAGGTGGAAGGATTTGGATGACTACCACATGTATAGACACTTATACCTTTCTCGAAATGCATGTTCGATGGGAAAATCATCAAAACTCTCTATTAGTGAGGAAGATATTATGCACCACTCCAAGTTTTTCTCTGAAGAACACAAACTTCCCTTTAACCAAGGGTTTGGTCAGAATATCTGCAACTTACTCATCTGTGGAAATATACTAAAGCATTAGTTCTCCATTATGGATCCTATCTTGGATGATGTGATATTTGATATCAATATGATTCGACTTATCATGGAATACTAGACTCTCATAGAGTTTGATACAACTCTTCTTATTATAGTATATCACCACGAGCTCCAACTCATGAATAAATAAACCTGTAAGAAATTTTTAAAACCAAATGGCTTCATAGATATCCATGCTTATTGTGTAATCTACATTTGTTGAACTAAGTGCTACAAAATTTTGCTTCTTATTGAACCATATAATCATTGTTAATCCCAAGCTGAAGCAGTACCCCAAGGTTCTCATTTTTTCTACTACATTCCCTTCCCAATCTAACTCTATATATCCCCACACTCCACACCATCACCTCTGATACACCTCAATCCATACTCCATTGATCTCTCAAGTACCTAAGCACATGCCTCATTGCTATATAAAGCGCCTTCCTCAGCTCCACCATGAATTGACTCAAGGTGTTCACAAAAAAACATATATCTATCCTCATGTTGACCAAATACATGAAGGACCCTATCGACTACCTTTATATGCTCAGATCCACCAACTTTGAATCTGAAGTGATAACCTTCTTCAAATTGGTAACCATAGTTGTAGCCATCGATTTACAGTCCTCCATCCTAAAATATCCTCAATATCTCAACTTCATACTTCCCTTGACCAAATAATATCTCTCTTGATACCTACCATACCTCTAACCCAAGAAATAATGCATCAAGCTAATGTCCATATTGAAATTAGTAGATAAAATTTATTTTCACCCTACAATAAGCTCCTTTTCTCTTGTGAGAAAAAAATCATCCATGTACAAAACCAATATGAGTTGATCCACCCCAATAAGTATGAGGTACATGTTAGGATCGACTTCACTCTTGGTAAATTCCATACTCTACACATATCTATCAATCCTATAATACCATTACCTAGGTTCTTATTTGTGTCTATACAAGGATTTCTTAAGCCTACACACATGAGACTCCTTCCCATGTACCTCAAAACACTAAGGTTTCTTTATATATATTTCTTCCTCAATAATATCATTTAGGAAATCTATTTTTACATCAATCTATTGAATCCTCAACCTCATAGCTAAAGAAATATAAATAACAACTCGAACACAAACATACCTGTTGAATGGAGAAAATATTTGCTCGTAGTGTGCTCCCTCATTCTGGGAGAACTCTCTCACCATATACCTCTCTTTAAACTTCTCGATGCTACTATTTGCAACATGTCTGATCTTTTAGAGCTTCCTGGAACTCACAATTTACTTCCCCTCTAGTCTCGACATTATATCCCAAACATCATCCCTCATAATAGAGGTGTTCTCCTCTACCATGGCATCTCGTCCCACTAAACCTATTGATCAGTTTCTTCCTCAAAACTGGAAGTATCATAAATAATGATACTACTCATAAGCTCCATATAGTTTGAAAAATTTCTTGGAGGCCTTTTCTCTTTGACTATACTCCTAGAAGAATCACAAACATCCCTCAATGTATATAATATCCATATGGGCCTCTTGACATAAATGAAAGGAGATAAATCATCCTCCCCGCACAAGGTCTAAGTTGCTATATTCTACTCATCCTTCAGAGCCTACTGCTCCTCGTCCTTTGTCACCTATAAAGACTTATGAAATCTTCTAGATACCAATTTCCCCTTGAACTTAACATTTATTCTCATAAGTATATTCTTCTACGTTGGTATGAAGATACTGTAAGCCTTTGATGCCTCTATGTACCCCAAAAGTATACCCTTTCGTCTTGAAGTATCCAACTTCATCTTCTTCTGCACATGAATGTAGATGTATACTAGATAACAAAATATCCTCAAATGTCTTATCCCTAGCTTCACTCATAACAATTCCTCCTCCAAAGTATTTTCCCCCAATATCCTTTGAGGACTCTTGTTCTGCACATATAATTTCGTGTTACATGCCTCTACCCAATTAAATATAGGAAACTTTTGGTCATGTATCATAGCCCTAGAAAAAATTATAATCGATCGGTTCTTTCTCTTGCAACCCCATTTTGTTGAGGGTTGTTTGAGAGCGTCGTCTTGATACTTGCCTCCTTGTAGAAATACTTGAAGGCATTGGAGGTGTAGTCTCCCCCATTATCTAACCTCAATACATTGATATTATTTCCCGTCTAGTTCTCGACCTAATCTCTACACTCCTGAAACTAACTGAAGACATCATATTTGCTATTCATAAAGAAGGTCCAAGTTTTCCTAGCAGAGTAATTAATAAACACTAGGTAATATGATGCTCCCTACATTGATGTTACTAACTTCAACCCTACCTCCCTCTATGTATTTCTCACTCTTTCCCCTCCCCCCCTCTTCCTGTATATTTACACCCCCATCCCCC
>SNQJ01S0158529.1:0-15722 GCA_010110895.2 Picea sitchensis
GGTTGCATTCACATGCATCTCCTCATCCTCGCTGTCATAGTGCACCTCAACAATGTGCACCTTCCCTTTACCCCTACATCTGTGATTTGGCTTCCAAGGCACTTTGCAACTGTAGCAACGCTCCTTGCATCTAATGGGTGTAGGCTCCATCTGTGCTCCTGGCAATCCACTCGCTGGTAATGATGTATCTATATCCTTATCTGATTTTCCCCTTAGGCTGGCAGGAAAACCAGCTCTGATACCACTGTAATGTTCCTGACTTGGCTAGTCTAGGAAACGCTGCTAATGTGTGTGTAGGATCAATCGTTTACAACATATAAATGGTTGTACAAATAATAAATGCGACAAAGGACTGCAAAGTTTATATTATGATATCTCTAGGGATTACAATAGGCCGAATGCGGCTAAATAAAATGACAACACTCGGCTAGATCAAAAGACAAAAGGATCTTAGCCGGAATACAAATAAACAACAAAAGATAATACCTGGAATATGTGAGCACTGCGGGATCAATGGATGCGCTGGAACAATGGCAGCTCGTACGGTAACTGCTGGAAGTCTGGAAAGTTGGCCCTGGGAGCTATACCTCTCGGAATGGCCTGGAAACTGTCCCAAATGATGCGCCCTGCCCTAGTCCTTAGTACTGGTTACTGTCGGACCCCTCTGTTGGAGGGTTTGGACCCCGGATGGATCCCCCTGGGGGAATGTGCCCCTCTTTCTTTGGCAAAATGCGTCCTAGTGATTCCACCGTCGGAATCGAACGAGATGTGTCTCAAAATGACTGCCTTGGTCTACTGGGAAATGGTTCGGAAGGGTTTCCCTGGATATGGCCTGATGCTCGCTCGGGAACCCTAAATGTATCCTCCAAAAGTGTCGCACTCCCAAGTCTGGAAAATGCGCCCCAGATGATTCCTCCGTTGGAATCTGGCGAGGAACCAGGCAAAAGATGCGCCTTGCCTTCCTCTCAAATGGGTCGGAGGGAAATCTCAGAATTCTCCCTAGATGGGACAAGTCGATCTCTAAACCTCCCAGAAGTTGTGCCCTCCCTCTCGATGAATGCGCCCTTGCTACTGAATACTGAGTAACTGCTGCTGAAGGATGATGGAAGACCTGTGTGATCTTCCCGGTGACTAGGGTGTGTCTCTCAACACCGAAATCAGCCAACTGGTGTCTTCCTCCTGGAATCCATTGAACTAGCTCTCCTGAGATGCGCCTCTCTCCTCAATGACAAGTCATAATCTGCATAATGATGAATTAGGTCGCTGACTCTTCTCTTATAGCTTTCCAAAACCCTAATTCACTGCTGAAACCCTAATTCGTTGTTGACCTTTTCCCTCCAAGTGACTTTTACTTTATTTTATTATTCCTTGACTAAATCACTTAATTAATTAATTAATTAATCATTTTACCTCTAAAAAGTGATTTATCCATCCTTATGGCTTCTACGACCACTGAAAGTCACTTCTCATCATCTTATCCTGTAGTGCTCTTCTTCCCGATTCCGATGAGCTGTTACACTAAGAGGTTTCTCCAAGTAATATGCCCATTATGACCTTCTTAGTGAAATTAATTAAGATATGACCCATAATAACTCAAAATTACGGAAATCATCGGAATGCAACGAAACCAAAACCAAGCTGTGCGGAATGGATCATGATGATGAACGATGCAAGTCGGGCCCAATAAAACCCCTCAATATCTCCCGAACTCTTTGTCACCCCTATCTGGCTACTCTGGTAGGCATAGCACTCTGCAAAGTTATAATGTCCCAAAATGGGGACATTACATTGCAACGATATGCCCTAACTAGTTTTGGGAAGAGATTATCTTCAGATTTCTTCACTGAGCTTCATGGCGAGTTGAGAACTTTAATATGGTGGCTGAGATAACTGTGTGACTGACCCTTCACTGTTGGCCGCTGAGTTTACATCATTTGGAGCCGAGTTTTCTGAGAAAAATCGTGGGTCTTCAGTTTATGCAGACACAGTGAGTTGGGGCGCCATTTTTTGGTTGGACACGAGTTTATCGTTGAAGAGGGGACTGTATCACATCCTGGGCAACATTATCTCTTTTTTGGGACGACTCTTCCTTATTGTTTACTGAGTTATAGACAGACTGGGCCTGCCCTCTTATTGTTGGACGTTCTCTTATCTGTGGAGTGAAAATCTCATTCATTGGGCACATATCTCATTACAGAAGGCTGAAATATGAGTATGGGGGTTGTGTATCCTCATTCTAGGCACGTTCTATAGATGCTGGGCACATATCCGGGTGAAAGGCAACGTTATATTACTGAGATCAGAACCTTTATTGTGGGGGAACAATACTCTTGGCTAGAGGGTTGACATTCCTTCCTTGTTGACAGAGTTGGGACAAGGGGAAGGCGCTTTGTTTGCTGCTGTTGGCATTCTCCAGATCTGGGCAAATCTGATATGCTGGGTCAACTTTATAAATAAGAGCTGTGTTCTCATCTATAAGGCGAACTCTCTGTGGGGAAGACTATATATCTCTTTCCGGTGATCAAAGTACCTGTAAGAAGGCAACACATTGATTTAATATTCAGGTCAGATTTACCTCTTATAATTGTTGTTACAATATATGAGGACAATGAATGTATTATTTCTGCCACTAAATCTAGTTGAATAAATTCTGGTATATACTCTGTGTTCATTTTCATACTTGCTATCATATCTATGAAATCACACACTCTTTCAAAGGCTGCAAACTATTTATAAACCTTTACATCAACAAACACATACAAACACTCCAGAAGCAAACTGTTTGACGAAATGTCAACACAACAAACTAAGTAAAAATCCGAAAAATTGAGTGGGGATTTTACATCCGTTGGATCTAACGATCCTCGTACTATGGAAGCAATGGCCCCGATCAAATCGACACCTCAAACTATGTGACGATTATCGCCTTGCCCATCCTCCACGTAACATGTTGGTAGGTGGGGTCTACGACCAATCTACGACTGTGGTTATATCGGAATACTATTCTTGCGGATCGACGACTCACATCCACTCGAGACCTTCCGCCATCGGAATGCACCCTCTCCAAGTAATAGCGAGACTTCCTGATTCGTCCTCTTTGATGAGGACCCTCTGACAGTCCTCGAATACTCACATCTAACGGTCGGGGATCACTCAGAACCCACATTTGTATGGTATTTAACCAACACACCACTTCGACGAGAATTCTTCTTCGGAATGGATCGTCCCAGATCCAATGGCTCTAAATCCATCTACATTCACACTGATAGAGCTACGAGACTCCTTGGTCTCAGGTTCTCGGTATCGGGTTTTCCCCATCGGAAACCTCTTCTAGGCCTTTTCACAGACCTTCTCGATCTCCCACCTCTCGATAGACTTATTGGTGTAACGTTCAGGGCATCTACAACCCAGATCTCATTGGCTTAACCTCCGATGGATCAATGGCTCACCTTCTATCAGAATCCTCCCATCAGGAGTTCATTAAAACTTAACGTTTTGGGTCTTTTCAAAGGTTTCACCTTCCAATAGGATTCCTCTTGAAGCCAGGATCTCCGATGAACGGTCGAGATATGCTCCTCCCGTCGAATCAACGACTATCATTCCTCTGGGTTTAAATAAAAGTTTTCAACATAGATAAGAATGGTTTCTGGACTTAACAATCCCGCAATCTTTCCAGACTCATTCTGCCAGGGTTTAACTCGACTCCTTCAGCTCTTAAACCACTTCCCAATAGGCAAGAAATACTCTGCCCTAAACACCCAAATGAAGATTTCATATCATGCAAACTTTCCATTTCAGAAATAGGGTTATCGGCCTACACTAGCCATCCTCATACACTTTCACAATTAACACATTTAACAAGTAAGGGAGGTTATATTACTTCATTTAACCAAACATTTTTACAATCATTCATTAAACTTAGATTTTCAATATAAATAGAAAACAATTGTAACCATGAACAAGCACTCAAGATACATTGCAAGTAAAAACACTTATCTGTTCAATAATGTCTTCAAACCAGCCAACTGACTTTGGGGAAATGCCTTTCCAC
Organism: Picea sitchensis; assembly: GCA_010110895.2. Classification (NCBI taxonomy): domain Eukaryota; kingdom Viridiplantae; phylum Streptophyta; class Pinopsida; order Pinales; family Pinaceae; genus Picea; species Picea sitchensis. The sequence goes on from SNQJ01S0158529.1 coordinate 4,052, forward strand.
CCAACCGTAGGCTATGCTATACTGTGCCTTTCTACAGCATGCCACCCTTGTGCCAGGCCATGATACCACCAGTGGACTTTCTCAGTTGACTGCCAAGTCAAGAAATGGTTCAGGAAGGTTAATCTCTTTCACTCCACTGGCAACAACAGAAGCTTCCCTCTTCCCACTGAGCTCAGGACCTCCATGTAATGTCCCTTTCCAAATAGGAGCTCCAGAAGAGGAGGCTTAATGGTCTAAACCGCCTCGTTAGACTATAGCCAGGGCCAAAGAGGGGTAAACAGGGTTACTAGAGGTCACTCTAGTCACAGGTGTTATATTCAGAAAGTGACATTGAGCTAAAAAGGGTTAAAGCGCTTTTAAGTCATTATGAGCTAAAATAGAAATCAACAGTGAATGGGGTTTCAGTAGGTGATTTGGGGTTTTGGAAGTCAACAATGAATTAGGGTTTCAACATGATTTGGGGTTTTGGAAATCAGCAGGTGAATTAGAATTCAACATGATTTGGGGTTTTGGAAGCTATAAAGGGAAGGGTCGTGACCTAATTCATCATTATCTTGAGATTATGACTTGTCATTGAGGAAAAGGCATTTGAGGAGAGATGGATTCGGTGTATTGGAGAGAACCTTACCCGGAGTTGGATTGATTCCCGGTGTTGAAAGGGCCACACCTTAGTCATCGAGAAGATCATCCAAGTCTTCATCATTCTTCATTGATTCCCATGTATGCTCCCATATTCCGGTTATTATCTTTTAGTTACTTATTTGTGATACGGGTAAGATCCTTTTGTCTTTTGATCTAGCGAGTGTTGTTATTTTATTGATTGAGTTGCTTGTTATATTAGGCCTAAGATCCTTTGTATGTTGATCCTAGTCGGTATTTATGGAGTTATTGATACGCATTAAGCCCATTTTAATCCTGAGATATCATAATACAAACTTTGCTTGTAGTCCTTTGTCCAGCGTTTATTATTTGTATGATCATTTTATATGTTGTAAACCTTTGATCTACACACACATTAGCATTTCCTAGACTAACCAAGTCATGAACATTACGATTGGAATCAAAAGCTTTAGTCTACTTATTTGTGACCACAAGACAATGGAAGTCTGTGTGAAGAACCCAGTGCGTGAACATGTAGGTAGCGAATAATATCTCTTACAATGACATCGAGGAAAGAAGGCATGGGCGGTGCTACCTTCCTCAGCTTGAGAGGAAGGAAGAGGCACCTGAAGAAGCAAAGAGAAGGAATTAGGCGTGTGAAAGTGCAGTGAGAGAGTGCTAGGAGACATATAGGCGACCAGGAGGCGTTAGCAAGGCCCAGATCAAAGGCGACTTTCTGCGTCCTGGCGGTTATCAATGATATGTTAGCTAGTCAGGACCATGTCTTAGTCCTTAGCCTGCGGTGGGTTGATAGATTAGCTAGAGTGGGCACCCGAGATACAAAAGTCCCACATGTCGCATTACAGAACTTCAGGAGCAAGCAGGTAGACCCGGTCACCCTCTCGCATGCACACCTCTGTGATGGGATTCCCCAGAACCCACTTGTTTCCCAGGAGTTTCAGGAGGGCACCTTGATGGCGGCCATCACCCAGGAGTACCACGAGAGGCCACCCACTCATCGCGATGACATTGCCGAGGAAGTATGGGAGGGAGTGCAGCGACATTGGGTGTGACTTCCATCGAGGACATGACCTTAGTGAGTCTTGTGGACTAAGACTTCGAGACCTTGACCCATGGAGGGAGGACCTATGACGGGGCATAACCTCCAGAATTTCGCTCCGAAAAAGTTAGGAAACTCCACCATCACTCTTCATGTGGATCCAAATGCCAGGAGCTTGATGCAGCTGAACCACGTACTAAGCTCAAAGCAGTCAGCTGAGGCCATCGGTTTTGCGACCTTACACTTGGAGGGTGAGGCACCGGACTGGTGGTACCACGAGATGACCACCTTAGGGCATGCACATATCACTTCCTATAGGGATTTCACACAAAGACTCATGGACATGTTTGACAGGAAGGATCCAGAGATACGCTTTAGGGATCTAGCCCAGTTTAGAATAAGCTGGCGAGCGTTCATCCATGAGTTTATTGGGTAGGCGTAAGCGTTAACAGTCTCGGAGCGAGGCTGATCATCTTGTTCCACCGAGAGAAAGGACTCACAGAGCCTTTGAAAGGATGAGTGAAGGCATACAGGCCTCCACTTCACGGGGATACCATCGCCAGCACTTTCGAGATCCTATGGAACTCGTGCCAAAGACTAAAACTCTCCAAACCATTTGTGCCCCGGAGGGATGAGGGCGATGAAATTCGGAGAGAATGGAAGGCAAGGAGAAGTTGGATGATGAGTAAAGAGACTAATGAGCTTATAGGAAAAAACTTTCTTGATTTCCAGAGATCCCTTGGTTCCGAACCCGCGAGGTGCATGTAAGGCAAGGAGAGATTCATTATATTGAGGTAGCAGCGGACAACGTGGAAAGTGAGGAGGAGAAGCAGGACAACGAATCCACTAGCTCAAAGGAGGATCCAACACAAGCAGAGGAGAAACCTCCCCATACACCACCAACACCAGTAGAAGCCCATCCTCCAATAGTCCCAAAACCGCCAGAACATGCTAATAGGAGGAAACTAGCAAAGGGAGGTGTCATAGCGACCCTTTACGGTGTTCCATGTATGATACCCTCCGTGCTCCAGGAGGGATTGTATCAAGAGACAGCAGACATCGCCCGATAGATGGTGGGGCCACCCACAACTTCATCAGCGCTTCACTAGTATCGAGACGAACACTTGAATGAGAGGTTTGAGGGTTTGATATTTAGGTATGAATATGGCCACCACAGTGGAGTGTCTAAAACAGGTTCTTAGAGATGAAGTTAGGCAACTACGGTGAGAGAGACACATTTTATGTGGTTGACCTATGGGACACAGATGTGGTGTTAGGAATTCAATGGATGATTACAGGAAAAATCATTACCAACTACAAACCTTGAAATGGGATTAGAGATGAGAGGGATGGGGAAGGTTGTTCTAAGAGGTATCGACGAGAACACCAGACTGATTTAAATACCCAGAGGATGGAGAGGATATTGAGGCATGGGGAGGTATCATATGCCGCAGAATTATTTATCATTACTCAGAAGGATTCAAAAGGTAGACAACAATACCATGCAGAGATCAAGAATTTGTGGGGCTGACATCAGCAGGTCTTTGGGGGCAATTCCTGGAGACCACGTGAGGTTTTGAGCACACCATTGAGTTGGAGAGTGGGCCAAACCTATGATCACCATATTGGCATCCTAGGAAGTTCCAGGATGAGATAGAGAAGACAATCAAGGAATTACTATCGATGGGACACATCAGACCAAGAAAAAAACCCATTTGCTTCTTCATTTGTCTTATTTATGAAGAAGGATAGCACCATGAGGATGTGCATTGATTCTAGAGCCTTGAACAAGAAAACCATCAAGAACCCGATACCTATCACGCATTGGCGAGTTGATGGATGAAATGCATGGCGCAGTTTTCTTCTCAAAAAATTGATCTATACTCTTGGATATCATCGAATCGACATCGAGAAAGCGGGACATAGAAGGCGACATTTGATGCCATTTTGGACACTTCAAAGTTCCTAGTTATGCCATTTGGGCTAACCAATGCACAAACTACATTCCAGTCTTGCATGAACCCTTATATTGGGGGATCAATTAAAGTGATCTTGGTTTTCTTGGCGACACATCTTATCTCTATAGCGGTCATGGCAAGAGCATATAGAACTGGATGAGGTAGTGAAGCATCATGGAGAACACAGTCATTTATATACCAAAGAGTCCAAGTCGCGATTCGGCATGACGAGTTGCTATGACCACATCATGGAGTGCAAAGGGGTCCCAGGTGCACCAAGAGAGAATCGGGGAGCCATTGGATTGGTCGATGCAGAGGCGTGAGAGTGAGGGAGCTTCTCGGGCCCGTGTAATACATCTGGTTCGATGGGGTTTTCTACCGGCTTGGAACACCGCTGAGATCTGCAAGCATGGGGCCTTCCTTATGGACGAGAAATCACGGAAACCCTTTGATCACATGAAGGAAGTCATGGGCACTTGTCCGGTGTTGGCACTACCGGACTTCACTTTGCCATTTGTACTAGAGTGTGGCCTTGTCCGTGAAGGGATCGGTCTTGGGTTTTGATGTAAGGAGGACACCCCATTGTAGCATTGAGAGCGACTTAGTCAACTTTGAGGTTGTACTCCATTATAATAAAATATTTGGCAATCCTTACCGTACCTTGACCAAGTTAGAACCTTGATATTTGGTGGGCGACAAATTCGTGTAGATGATCACAACGGTTTAGTATTTCCATGGCGAAGAAGGACTATGATTGGCTCAACATAAATGGTGTGAAATTACAGTGACTTCGACATAGACTATGTCAAGTGGAAGAAGATCATTGTGGCCAATGCACTATCGTGGAGATCTACGACATGTTCTTTGATGGAAATTTCAGCGAGATTGGAAATCCCCTTTGTTAGTGGAATATTCCAAGAACAAGTTCACTGTGGTGATGGATAGATACGGGATGACCGATATAGGGTCATTGGCGATGTCATATTCCCCACAAGGATAGAGTCTAGTTGGTGCGAGATTAGGGGCTTAAGAAGAAGATCCTCACATAAGTTCATGATTCACCTCTAGCAGGCCATCATGGGGGTTTCAAAACCTATAGGCAGTCAGAGAGAGTTCTCATGGAAGGCCTCAAGTAAGATGTTATGAGACGTTAGTGAGTGTGTGACTTACCAGTGGAACAAATTCCCGAGCATGCTCTTCAGTAGGGCTACTTATTACTCCCATTCCGGGCTTGAGAAATGGGAGGTATATCTATGGACTTCATCACCCGTCTACCCAAAGGTCGGTAGGGGCTGTATCTATGTAGTGGTCAGCCAGTTGACAAGTTTGCTCACTTCGCCACAGAGCCCGAGAATACCGGTAGCGAGTTAGGTAGCCGAGATTTTCTTCGAGGAGGTCTTTAGACTTCATGGGTTGCCGAAGAACATCGTCGTGACAGGGACAGTCGGTTCATAGGAACATTTGGAGAGAGTTGTTTTGGGTTGGTGGGGACGAGTTGACACCTAGCACCAACTATCACCCTGAGGAGACAGATGGGGAGACCGAGATTGTCAACAAGTGGGTTGAAGAGGTATTTGAGGAACTATGGGGAGGACAGAGAGAACATGAGTAAGGATTTACGTTTAGGATAACATTGCTACAACACCGCCTTCACATGTCCCATTGGTATGACACCCTTCCGAGCATTATGCAGATATGATGCTCCCCACTTTTGGTAGACTTGGTCTTCGGGGAGAAGCGAGCTCCCAAAGGCCAAGTTAGATCATAGAAGTAGGGAGATTCTCAAGTTGTTGTTGAAGAAAGAGAACACAACGAGCCGGCGCCGACCGGCGAAGATAAGTGCGGACGAACCGCGGATGGGGCGTAACTTTGAGGTTGGAGATTTGGTTTCTTGAGACTTCCCGATATAGGCGGTCATCTCACGAAGAGAGTTGGGCCGAGAAGCTCAAGCCTAGGTTTTATGGTCCTTACAAGATCATGTACCGAGTAGGCGAGGTTACTTACGAGATAGAGCTTCGGAGAACCTTAGATTCATAACGTGTTCCGTGTCTTGCCTCAAAAAGGCAATAGGACAATTCATTAACACATGGAGCTTCCCAGTTGGATGAGGAGGGACAATTGAATTTAGTTTTGGAGGAGGTTTTGGAATTCAGAGAGCAGAAACTAAGGAGCAAGGTCATAAGAGAGTGTTTGGTCGAGGTGGAGGCTGGGACTGGGCAGGAACAGAAGCAGGCTGGAAGGGAGACATGGGCCACGCGGCAGGAAGGCACTCGAAGAGGCTTAATGGTCTAAACCGCCCGTTAGATGCTTGAGGGGCCAAAGAGGGGTAAAGAGAGTTACTAGAGGTCACTCCAGCCAGGGCCAAAGAGGGGTAAACAGGGTTACTAGAGGTCACTCCAGTCACAGGTGTTATATTCGAAAAGTGACATTGAGCTAAAAAGGGTTAAAAGTGATTTTAAGTCATTATGAGCTAAAAATAGAAGTCAACAGTGAATTAGGGTTTCAACAGTGATTTAGGGTTTTGGAAGTCAACAATGAATTAGGGTTTCAACATGATTTAGGGTTTTGGAAATCAACAACGAATTAAGGTTTCAACATGATTTAGGGTTTTGGAAAGCTATAAAGGAAGGGTCAGCGACCTAATTCATCATTATGCAGATTATGACTTGTCATTGAGGAGAAGAGGCGCATCTCAGGAGAGATAGTTTAGTGTATTCCAGGAGGAAGATACCAGTTGGCTGATTTCGATGTTGAAAGACACACCCTAGTCACCGGGAAGATCATCCAGGTCTTCCATCATTCTTCATTGATTCCGCAGTGCTCCCATATTCCGGTTATTATCTTTTAGTTGCTTATTTGTATTCTGGCTAAGATCCTTTTGTCTTTTGATCTAGCCGAGTGTTGTTATTTTATTCAGCGGCAGTTGCTTATTTATATTCTGGCTAAGATCCTTTGTATGTTGATCTAGTCGAGTATTGTCAGTTATTCAGCCGCATTCGACCATTTTGTAATCCATAGAGATATCATAATACAAACTTTGTAATCCTTTGTCGCGTTTATTATTTGTATGATCATTTATATGTTGTAAAACTTTGATCCTACACACACATTAGCAGCGTTTCCTAGACTAGCCAAGTCAGGAACATTGCACTCCATGAGTTTATTAGGCACCTTCTCAATTGGATTTCCTCTGCACAAGGGAGTCCCTTCTTTGCTACACAGTCCCTTGACGACCTCCCCTTACAAGTGTTGATTTCTTTCCAGTAAGCACCAAGTTGTAGTCCTTTGTTGCTCTAGTTTGGATATGGGTCTTCTTTGTTCCAAGGTGACCATTCAATTCTTGGGCAAGCTTTCTATTTTCTTCAGAAAGATTTCCCAGAACTTCTTTGTTTTTCCGAGCCTTGTGCGTGCGCTCCTCTGCTCATTGCATCACCATTTGTTTGTGAGTCTGCGACTCATCTTTGTGTGTGATTGTTCTATATTCTTCTGTGTGGGTTCAGTCTCGGTGCATTTGCACACTATGTGTCTTTTTCCTCTGCGTGCTACTTGTGTTTTCATTTGTGCGTTGTCTAGTTCTTTTTGTCCTCTTCCTCTTTATTCCTTCTTCACCATTGGAATGTTCTCCTTATCCTCGGGATCCTCGATGGCTTCTGTTAGAAGCAAGCTCTCGGTGTTAGGCTCTCGAATCGAAGGGGAAAATCTTATGCATCCTTTTGGCTGAAGTCACAGTCGACCCTTCGCTTCTTCCAAGTACCAAATCAGATAGTAGTTATAACTGCTCAACTACCCAACCTCATCACCATAACAGGTTTCGTGGGGTCAATGCCATCCAGGTATGTTGGACATGTTATGCATTCAAGCTACGTAGGTGTAGGTTGGATTATTGACAAGCTTCCTAATTTCTTCATTAAAACAGCCCAACTCCACCTCACCAGTCCCAATCGTGGTATCGTGGCCAATACTCGAGGCTTCCTTCTCAGTTAGTTGTCTGGTGTTTTTCATCACATAAACACAATTACATGCTTCATTAATCATAATACATGAAGTCTTAAACATAATTACAGTCATGGGAGAAAACAAGGTGTTACAAAAACTTTTTTAACTAAATGTCTAGTTAAACTATTCCCTAACAAAGTAACTCAAAAGACAATGATACAATAGAAAATTCCAAATCAAAGATTGAAAATCTCAATGCAAAAAGAGAGGATGTCAAGGCATATTGGTCCTGATGGTCGAGGGAGAAACAACGACCAATGCAATTGAAAGGGCCAATGTCAAGGCATGTTGGTACTGATGGTCGATGGGGAGATAGAGACCGATGCAGTTGAAATGGCCGATGCAATGGCGAATGATATCCTCCGGAGAGTGAGAGCAAAACCTCTTTTTCCTTGCCCATATTTCTTATAACTCTTGTCTGCACTTGTTCCATTTTTTTTTCAACTAAAACAGAAAAATAAATTGTGCTATGTTGTTTCCTTCCTAGCTCCTACCATTTAACAAATTGGCTAAGAAAACATCATATCTTGTGTCCAGTGCCCTTTCATGAGGGATGTGCACTTCTGCAGTTTTCTAGTATGGACGAAAAGGTCTGCTTAATTATTTTGTGAATGGTTGAATTTTTGCGTGCTATATTTGCTTATTAAGAAATATACTTTGCTTGAACTTTTCAGAGGATTCCTGCATAGTGCGTCAGTTATTAACTTCAATTATTCTACAGGTTTCAGAAAGCCGTGGGATGAGCAACTTTTCAACTTTGGGTTGGGATTTGGTGTGGTATTTATGGTTACTTCAAGCAAGAAAGAAATCGAGAAGCTCAGAGAATTACAGAAGCAGACTGAAAGACTTGTTAAAGATCTTAAACAAGAAGTTAGTAGAAGAAATTTATCTATTGATTCCTCTCAAATAGTACAAAGTGGCGAGGATTTTCTTTCGGAAGATCGCTATGCAAAAAGAGAAATTGAAGACACAAAAGATAAAATGTCTTTTGTGAGCCAAAATTTATCTGGACGCTTGGGAAGTGGAATTTCGGGAAATGAATGTAATAGTTCTGCCCAAAGTATTATAACTACGGAGTCTACACCACAACATTCTGGGATGGCTCAACTAGAGGCAGAACTTGAAGCAGAATTGGAACGGATGGAACTGGACTTAACTGCTGAAAGATCCTGTGAATGGGGGATATTTTCAGGCAGTGAGGTGAGCAAAGTGATCTTTATCATTGGTTAAGCATTTAAGTTTCAAGTATTTCTCCCTACACAAAATTGTCAAGCTTTTTTAAAGTTTACACAAAATTGTCAAGCTTTTTTAAAGTTCAGGTATCATTACATCAGACAATGCCTTTGGATTACGTATTTGTCAAGACTCTTTTTTTCTTATGAATCGTTGCATCCCAACCCCTGCTGCATAAGTGGCCTTCAAGCCCTCATCATCAGACAAACGGGCTGCTTATTCTCAATATGAAGTCTATGTTGCTAGGTTTCGATGCCATTTTTGAAATCAAGGTTGATTGGAGTGCAGGATCATTACACCAGACAGTGCCTTCGGATTACGTACTTGTCAATTTCCTTTGTTTAAATAGTTGATAAAACTCTCTCTTACTTATTATTGCATCCCAACCCGGGTTAGACAATCAGACTGTTTATTCTCGATATGATTCCGATCAGTTTTGATGTCTATATTGTTAGGTTTCAATGCCATTTTTGAAATCAAGGTTAATCGGGGTGCGGGGTCATATATATATATATATATATGAGAACTATGTAAAATTTAAAAAGTAGAATTTTAATCATCTAGACCACAGGAATTCCTTTTGAAGACAACATTTTATAAAAGAAAATAAAGTTTACAAAATAAGTGGTAACTGAACTGCGTAGAAGGTGTTACAACTAATAGGTGCTACATTGCATAAGCATATACATGCAAAGAAAGTTGGATTAGATTCTATCCCTTAAGAGTGTTTGTAACAGAGCTTCAAATTCTGCTTTCCACCTGATCAACTTGAAGATCAATAAGAGTCAAGTTGTCTGAGCCTATACCTGTCGTGCAATGTACTTATTAGTTCCTGCTGTACGCATAGACTATTGTTTTCATTTTTAATATTAATTTCGTCGTATACAAAAATTTAAAAGAAATTTTAATAATTTTAAAATTTGATTTAATTTTTTTTTAATTATGTTATTTTTAAATAGAATTTTCTAATCTTTTATTGATTTGATGTCCAATTTCCATCCTTGAAAAAAAATTAAAATAAAAAATATATAATACACATTTTTTTTTCACAGGAAAAAAATCATACTTTACATTCAATAAGAATAAGAATAGAAAAGACAGTGCCATGTCACTGAGTAGAAACAGTCAAGTCCAATAGCTCCCTTGCATAAGGCTTTAGTAAAGTAAAAGGCAGGTAGACCATCAGACATCTACACAAAAATAATGCATAAAGCTTACGTGAGGGAATGCATAAGGCGTTCATTAGTCAGGGAATAATGCAGTGTAAGCGGTCTCCGGTCCAACTAACTTGAGCAACATGTTGACTGCCTTTGTAAGACCTTCACAATGCTATAGACTTGGTTTAAGTCAACGAATGGTGCATGGACGTTCCCATACTGGCAATCAAGGTAGCCTTGGTCCCAGAATTGGTGCTTTTAAAGATGGACTAACAAGAAATGTTTCTTGTATATAAATTGTGGCCTCAACAAGAGAGAAATTTACGGGATGCATGGATGTCCACAGCAACATTTCTATCTAGAAAATTTTCTGGATAAAAACTATGTGCGAGGTATTGAAACTGTTTCAATACCTCGTACACAGTTTTTATCCGGAAAAATTTCTAGCATTATGACTAACTGTGAAAACCTACATACTCAGAACATTTCTATCATTGACTGTCCAGGATTTTCTAAAGTGTAAACATTGAACAACTCTCTGAATTACAGTAATAGTGCAACTGATTCATGGAGAACAAGAATCACTTTATATCAATTGCTCTAGGGTAAGATCTAGCACTTTAGGTAATCAGATCAACACACGTTTTAGTGTATCATCTCAGTGGAATGGGTCAAAGACCGGTGTGAGCAGAACCCTGTATGTAGTATCGTTTTACTCATGGATGGGTAGGACACATACAATATGGGAAACCACAGGTAAGTCCCTGTTATGTCAAATTCTAGAAGGGTTTTGGATTATCAGTGCTTGTTGACAGGAAGCACTCCTTTATTTTTTATTTTATCTAAAAGGTAGGGACTGTGCTGCTCGCAGCTCTTGTTTATCACTTGATCTTTTAAGAGTTACTATTACATTGCTTAAAACCTTTTGTCTTGTCATTAATAATTAAGATATTTCCCCTAGGAGATATTGGTTGTTCCCAATGCCTTCCATGGGTTTATAAATCCATTGGGATCATATACAGAATACATTAAATATTTTATAACATCAAAATAATAACAAGAATTGTAAAGGTTGGAGGTATGTGTATACTCAAGGGTAGATTGCACTTACAAATCTAGATTATATGGAGGAAGACTTCTCTAATAAAAATAGTTGATTAAATTACTAAAATGATTAGAGGGAAACCTCTATATATACTAGAAAGAGAGAAAACTCCCAACTTAAAGATTAAGTTATTAATAAAAGCAATAAAGCCCTTAATATTGAAATATTAAACCATACAGGCCTAAGATTAGTACATTATTATCAAATCATAAGCCTACCTACAAACTAGCTGATGTACATAAAGTGTAATGCTTAATAAAGATGGTGTGATTAGATATACACCGTGCTCTCCTCCTCAAAAGCTTTGTCCCCAAATCTTAAAGATCAAATAGTAGAGGCCAATGCTGAAAAATTGCTAAAATAACTGAAATGATGTATTTTAACCTGGTAAATATTTGAACCCCCAACCACTTTATTCTCAAAAGTTCTATGTTAGCCAATTATACAAAAGACAATGTTATGTCTAAACCATGGAAAGATTAAGGGGGCCTTTTTTGTTGGTGGTCACCTAGAGGGGCTTTTGCTTATAACAACTGCAGATTTGTTTTTTTTTTTTTTTTTG